>SKCR01011749.1:0-54033 GCA_019454045.1 Zanthoxylum bungeanum | reverse complement strand
TATCCGACACGTGCGTACCGCGTACCACGTTCTTACGGATTTACAAGAAATGGTTGGCTTCTAGCAAAGCATCGTGCCTACCCAATTCTCCAGAAATATTCAACAAATAATATATAATCTATATCAGGCATAATATACTATATATTGTGAATTACGATCCAGTATCGGATGTCACATGTTAGGCCTAAGGTTGGAATTGTGTTTGCCTCGTACGAAGAATATATCGGATCACTAGCAACTAGTTTCTGTAATCGGATAATCATGACCTAGTCATACTATCCCGATAGCTGCAGCATTTAAGAGTACTAGTTTTGTATCTCTGCGTGATCATCATCTCCATATGACTGAAGTGATAATTCCATCTTGACATCACACCCAATACACTACAATTCTCAATAAACCCAGAAGAGGCCTACACAGAACCTGTTAAAGCTCTGGACGACCAAAACCAAAGCGTACTGATTGTCGTAAGTATTAGCGATGCAAGTCTCAGGTTAAGACCATATACACCTACCCTGATTCGGATTCCCATAGACACATAGTCATACTACCAATGAGATTCTGAGGGGTCTATCCAGAGCGAAGCTGTTCCCATTCCAACGGCTAACAGAACCTCCTATCACACTTGCATAAGTATCCAATACTTAAATATATGAGAACTATGTCGTTAAGCTTCTATAACGCGCACAAGTGTAATACTAGCCTATTCCACATTATCGATGTCCAGTCTCGATAATACTACAACTAGGGATATTTAATGATTAAACCTTTCGTGGATTAATATTGTCTCATATCTTATTAATCTGGTACTAATCATATGGACTTTTATCATTTATATATCCAAGTAATCCAATTACAAAATGATAAAAGAGCAATTTCCTTTGTCACAGATTTAATTTGTACAAAGAACACAATGTCTTTTACAAATAGTGATGCTATGGGTCATAATTGTCCAACAATCTCCCACTTGGCCTATAGCCAATCACTCAAGTGTCTAACACCTGAACTATGTACGGGTCGCTCATGCTTATACTGAGATATCGCTTTCACCAGTGGATATGCAAGGTTGTCATCTGATGGGATCTTGACATCACCACGATGTATGATCTTATGAATCAGATGAAACCGTCGAAGTACATACTTGGATCATTGATGAGACCGTAATTCCTTAGCCTACGTTATAGCCCAGCTCAGCTGCTAACAGAACTACTCCTAATCAATTAAGAATCTTATAGATCCAAAATGCTTATTTTGCTGCCTCAGCCACAACAATGTATTCCGCTTTTATTATTGAATCGACAATAATATCTTGCTTGGAATATTTCCAGCTCATTGTTCTGTTGTTCAAACAAAATATGTACCCTTATTGCGACTTACAGTCGTCTTTATCGGTTTGGAAACTTACATCGGTGAACCTAGTCACCTCACGTTCTCCATCTCCATAGATTAAGAAAGCATCCTTAGTTTGTCTAAGATACTTAAAGATGTTCTTAACATCAATCCAGTGACCATCACTTGGATCGGCCTGATTATGACTGCATATGCACAAAGCATATGAGACACCAGGTCGCATACATGTCATGGCATACATGATCGATCCGACTGCAGAAGTGAACATGATCCGACTCATTGAATCTCTCTCATCTTGAGTTTTATGACATATGTCCTTAGATAGAGAGACGTCATATTTTAATGCAGAAGTTCTCGGAGAGTGCCAACAACTTTTAGATCTATCCCAGTAGATCCTTATTCCTAGAATAAAGGTTTCCTCTCCCAAGTTTCTCATGGAGAATTTTAATGAAAGTCAGGCTTTCACCGATTTAAGTATGCGAATGTCATTGCTAAGAAGAAATATATTATCATCGTATAGGACAATCAATGCCAGTACGCTCCCACTAACCTTCTTATATACACAAGAATCATCATCGTTTTGAATGAAACCATATACCATTATGATCTTATCAAAACGTTTGTTCCAAGAACGCAATGCTTGCTTCAATCCATAAATGGATCGATTTAACTTGCAAACCTTGTTTGTTTGTTTTGGCACGACAAAACCGTCAGGTGGTTGTATATCAACATCCTCCAAAAGGTTTCCGTTAAGGAAAGCGATTTTGATGTCCGTTGCCATATTTCATAATTGAAATATACAGCATTAGCAAGCATTATCCGACACCATGTTGATGAGGATACCCTTTCGCTACAAGCCTAGCTTTGTACGTTTGTATGTTGCCATCCATGTCTGTCTTCACTATGGAGACTCATTTGCTACCAATAGGCACAATACCTTCTGGTACATCAACCAGTGTCCAAACTTGGTTGCATACATGGAATCCATTTCGGACTTCATGGCACATTACTATATAGCGGAGTCAATACCTTGTATCGCTAACTCATACGTAGCCGGCTCATTATCCTCAATAAGATTAATATCTACATGAGGTGAGATCAGAAACCTATACCTCTCAGGTTTTTTTCTGACTCTCTCCGACCTACGTGGTTCTTGTGTATTAGAAGATTGTGGAACAGTCTCATCCCTGATGAAATGTTCATGTTCCGTGAGGGGATCGGTGATAGGAACATTATCACTTTGATTTTTATCGAGTTCTACTTTCCTCCCACTTACCACTGCATTTAGGAATTCCTCTAAGGAAAACCGCATGGAGAGCAACAAATATTTTGTTCTCTTATGGGTTGTGGAAATAATATCCTTTGGTTTCCCTAGGATAACCAATTACAAATAGGTACTTATCCGATTTGGGTTTTAGTTTGGTAGAATCCAAATGTTTAATATATGCCCAGCATCCCCAAATCTTCAGGAATGAGAAACCCGATTTCTATCCTGTCCATATTTTATATGGAGTCTGTCCAGCAGACTTTATCGGAACCTTATTCAAAATAAGTATTGCACTATTTGTTGGGTTCTTTAAGAACAATAACCAAGATCATTAAGCATAAAACATGTGAATACGCAAAGTAAAGTAGCGGAAAATACTCACTTTGATCGGCTAAGAGGATGTAGGAGATAACAAAAATTCCAACCTTTGAAGTTTGCTCCAAGCTCTCCTTTGATGTATGTTGAGCTTCCAAGCTTGATCTTGAATTCCAAACTCAATGGTTAGTGTCCCTAACACCTTTGTATGACTCCATTGATGTTCTAGCATGCATGATTTTGAAACAAAAATCAAGAAGAAGTGAAGCCTAGCTTCACGCCATTTGAGAGGAAAAAGGAGGCCAAGTTTCGGCCTTGTGTGTGGAGAGAATGAGAGAGTGTTGTATCTTGATTTCCAAAATCAAGTAACCTAATACCAATTATCAAAATTTAGTAAAAGGTCTTTCACACAACAATAAAATAAGCTTGTGTGTTTTACAAGCTTCCACCAACCACCAACTTCCATCAACCAAAAGGTAAACAAAGTTGACTAGTGATGTGAATTGTGTGTGTGGGCCCACTTTAATTCAAAATCCGAGTGGGCCCGCAAACACGTTCCGGGCTCGGGTTCGTTAATTCCAAATTAACAAATTTTCTGTTGCGACTTAATTAAATCAAATTTAATTAAATAATTATGCCTAGCAAAATTACTATTTAAGTCGCTCGCGAATTAATTCTAAATTAATTCGTTCGCCCGAATTAAAATCTAATTTTAATTCCATTATGAAATCTAATTTCAGTTACTATATCGAATATATTATTTTATCGATTAATTCCAAATTAATCGTTCTCTCTCTACTATTTGAATTTTATCCCAGATAAATTCTCGCCGTAATTAATCCCATATTAATTTTCTCTCTCTCATAATTAATCCCATATTAATTCTGTGCGAGTCATACGTCATCGATGAATCTTTGGGAAGCGACCCATGAGATCCCTGGATATGTTGGTAGTAAATCCGGTCATCGGAGTATCCGAATACGTGAGTACCCTGTACCATGTTCTTACCGATTTACAAGACATGGTTGGCTTCTAGCAAAGTACCGTGCCTACCCAATTCTCCAGAAATATTCTTTTAAGGAATATGTAATCTGTGTCAGGCGTAGTATACATAGTATTGCGTATAATGATCTAGTATCTAATGTCACATGCTAGGCCTGGGGCTGGAATTGTGTCTGCCCCGTACGAAACATATATCGGATCTCTGGTAACTAGTCTCTATAATCATATAATCATGACCTAGTCATATTATCCCGATGACTGCAGTACTTAAGAGTACTAGTTCCGTATCCTACGTGATCATCATCTCCATATGACTGAAGTGATACTTCCATCTTGACATCACACCCAATACACTATGATTCTCAATATACCCAGAAGAGGCGTACACAGAACCTGTTAAAACCCCGAACAACTAAAACCAAAGTATATTGATTGTCGCAAGTATTAGCGATGCAAGTCTCAGGTTAAGACCAAATACACCTACCCTGATTCGGATTCCCATAGACACATAGTCATACTACCAATGCGATTTCGATGGGTCTATCCAGAGCGAAGCTATTTCCGTACCATCGGTAAACAGAACCTCTTATTACACTTGCATAAGTATCCAATACTTAAATATATGAGAACTATGCCGTTATGCTCCCACAACGCGCACAAGTGCAATACTAGTCTATTCCGCATTATCGATGTCCAGTCTCGATAATACTACGACTAGGGATATTTAATGATTAAACCTTAGTATACTGTCTCATGTCTTATTAATTCGGAACTAATCATATGGACTTTTATAATTATATATCTCGGTAATCCAATTACAAATGATAAAAGAGCAATTTCCTTTGTCACATAGTTAATTTGTACAACAACACCATGTTCTGTACAAATAGTGATATTATGGGTCATAACTGTCCAGCAATGTTCAATACGTATCCCGTGAAGGAAATTAGTAGCTCAGTGCGACTCATCATTAACCTTACCATGTCCAACAAAGTTTGGTTTCTCCGTTCGGACACATCACTCAAATGAGGTGTTTCGGGAGGAGTCCACTATAAAAGAATACCATATTCTTTCAAGTAATTGAGAAAATCATTGCTCAAGTATTCTCCACCACGGTCCAACCGTAATTTTTTAATACTTTTGCAGGTCTGTTTTATACTTCATGTCGAAACTCTTTGAATTTGTCAAAAGTTTCCGATTTATGTTTCACAAGAAACACATAACCATAACGCGATGCCACATCCGTAAAAGTTGCGAAGTATTCATATCCACCTCTAGCCTAGCTAGACATGGGCCCACTTACGTCACAATGAACGAGGGCTAACAGATCGGTGGCATTTGCACTTTTACCAAGTAAAAGGTATTTTAGGCACTTTGCCCAATAAACTAGATTCGAAGGCATCATTTGAATTAGAATCAAATCCGTCCTAGTACCCACTCTTCGAAAGTGTGGATATACGAGTCTTGTTAATGCGTCCCAGATGACAATTCCACAGATAAGTTTCATATGATTTACTCAGTTTGAGCCTTTTGTTTATTATGTTATATGTTCGAGATTCATTTATATTCGAAATATAAATACTGTTATTCACATCTAATGTGTATATCTCAATATCATCTTTATAAACAAAACACCCAGTGTTCTGGAACATAAAGGTTTACTCACAACGGGTTAAACTAGATATAGAGATAATATTTCTAGTCAAACTAGGTATATTATAACAGTTTCCTAATTTAAGTACATGCCCAAAGGGCAGTTAGAAAACTTAGGTTCCCACAGCCAAAACAGCGACTCTCATCACATTTCTGACTCGCAGGTCGATCTCATCTGAAGCCAGTCTCCTACTAATCAGCAGATCCCGCACATCAGTACATATGTATGTACCACATCCAGTATCAAAAATCCAATTTTTAAAACCAGTAGTGGACACGTTTATTACAATAACAAACATACCTGAAGTCGGAGCCTTGCTTACCTTCACTTCTTTCATGTCTGCCTTGTCCATACGGCAGTCATGCTTCCAGTGACCCCGTTTGCCACAGTTTAGGCAGACATCTTGAGATATGTCATTTGTCTTCCCAGAAGACTGTGACGATTTTACCTTTACCCTTTTTTTTCACACCCCCAAAAGCCTTCGGCCTTCTGGGATGTCGAAGTAAGATGCGTCTTGCGCTTCTTGCCCTTTTGAAAGCTCTAGCTCTGCCTCCTTAAGCATAGCCATTAACTCTCCAAGAGTTTTCTCTTGGTTCATGATGAACGCACCCCATCATTTAGGCAGAGATTGTAAGATCAAATCTATGGAAGTCTCGGCCTCGTAGGTAATGCCCAGCTAACCTAGCTATTCGATGTCAGTAATCATCTGTGACACCTAGTGCTCGACAGATGTACCCTCTAACATAAGCGATCGAAAGAGCTTCTTTCGCAATTGGTTCTTCTAAGATCTAAGGTTAGATCTATGAAGATCCTTTAATTTCAACATCATGGTATAATGATCTAATTCTTAGTTCTGACGATGAAATTAAGGAGTCATGGCGGCAAGCATAACAGATTGAGCACTAAAGTTATCATCACGATGAGTCTTCCTAAGCTCATGCTCTACTATTTGCTCAACTTCGGGCTCAAGCCCCGAGAGGTTTCTCTATCTAGTAGAGTAACTTCTCAGCTCCCAGGACTATTCTGAGATTCATTTCCCAATCTGGAAAATTGGAGCCATTAAAGACATTATCGCCCATGACGATGTCCCTAACGCTAATCTTTCCAACCATCTCGATTGCAATAGTCCAACTATTCAATCAACGATATCTGGTACACTCAAAATGTAATGGTTACTATAGTCCAACTATATAACCAACTACAAGTGGAGTAGTGTGAAAATAGTCCAACTGTTCAATGAAAGCAATAAAAGATAATAGTCCAACTAATATATATTTATAACAACGATAAATAAAATAAAAGAGCGCATATTGGCAAGTATTTAAACGAAATTACAAATTTAACATTAGTCTCCCACTATTTTTTGGCGAGCCTCTAACCCTCTATGGAGTACTCGGGAAACCTAGATTCCTAGTGGGCTAGGATCCCGTTAAATAACACATAACCTTGACTTTGGCCAACAAGTTGTATGAAACTTAACTAGGTAGATTTGTAAGATCAATTGGATCCCATCCAATTCCTAGATCCGATATGTGGACCTCCAAGTCCAAGATATATATCCAATATATATTTCCTAACCTTTTCCTATGAATCAACTAAGCCTTGGCTTTGGCTCAACAAGCTTAATGACTCCAGTTAAGCGTGACCCATTGACAGTGGGAAAGCTTCTTAATCCACGTCGATATACAGAAGTGACCTTGACTTTGGCCAACAAATCACAACTGCCCAAGACATGCGATATGTAACAAAGCCTTCATGGTTCAAACACAACCGCGATGGATATTGATCTTGACTTTGGCCAACAAACCAATGCCAATCTTGGATCTTGAGAGAGAACCACTCAATGGAAGTAAAACGCTTAATATTAAAGTGAGGGTTTTTTCGCGTAAATTGGCAACCAATTTATTATCTTTGATTAGGTCTCATCATACACCCTTAAACATGAATTCTAAAAGCATAATAAGGCGCGATTAAAATTAATAATGATATGCGTATGGATATTTAACAATTTGTTCCTAGAACAAATCTCTCCATTTCCTCTCTCCCACTAGCACTATTCATACTTCTACTCAATTACATAATACATTAAAGAAACCTCATTAACATTGAGGGGAATTGGTGAGAAGATAAATACAAAGAGTAAAGAGATAATAGGCTGGACACACATGTCCAGTTTAATAAATTCTAAATTTATTACAACAATTTCCAAAATTGCCCTCACCCTTCTAATATCCATCTGATATACATTATTCATACAAATACATCCAAGTATTTACACAAGACATGTTATTCAATCAATCTAATCTAATTAATTAATCTTTGAATTAATGACCATCCAATGTTCAAACAACGATTTGATTTGCGCGAGTCCAACTCGTTTAAGAATAAATACTCAAAGTACGTATTCTTGAATTATATCGAACTATAATTTTAAATTCAATTTAATTTGTATCCAATACTAATTCGAATTTAATTCCAAATTAAATAATTACATTTATTTTAGTGCATTTTAGACTTAGATTCTAAATCTAATCTAAATGAGTCTCAAAGGCCCAATTAGTATCCAATACTATTTTAATTAAAGTCCAATGAGCTTTCAATTAATTCTTAAGGCATGGGCTTTGGCCAATATGGATCCAATCCAAGATGCCAAGGCCCAATAAGGAATCACATTTTTTGCCAAAAATCAATTTAGGCCCAATTATATTTTAAAAGGCCCAAAAGTCATATTTGGACTTTATGGAAATGGTTTTAGGCCCAATTTGGATCCAATCCAATTGTCCAAAACCATGATTGGCCCAACCAAGCCCATTAAGCCCAAGTACAACAAATTAGCCCAATCCAATTTAAAGACTAATTTATTGTAACATAATATTCCAAATATCACATTATTTTCTATTAAAGTGTAATTAACACAATTAATTTATTAATCTAATATTTCCAAAACATTAATTAATCAAATTAATCATGCTTAATTATCCAACTCATGTCCAACACAAATTGAAGCAAAATCAATCTATTACATGCTTCAAACTCCACGGTAATAGGGCACCAAATAATACTTAATTTGATTTCAATCCAATTAAATCAACATACAAGATTTATTTCATGCTTTTAACTCATCCAATAGTCTAAAATCAAAAAATTACCATGAGTGTATAAGGGTTCATTTTTGGCCAAGCTCAAGAATTTGGGGAAAAATTAATCTAATCAATTTTCTCAATTCTTATGATGCACAAATCCAATTAATCATCATCAAAGCATGACCAAGCAACCAATTTTGAAAAATCATACTCCAAACACAAAATCCCCAAATAAAGTATATGAACCCTAAAATAAATCAAGCTTAGATATGGCTCATGATACCATTGTTAGTGTCCTAGACATGCCCAATGTCTCTAATACATGATTTGTGTGTGAATATTAAAGAAGTTTGCGGAAAAAACTTACAATGATTGGATGTTGGATTTCAAAAATCTTTGTATGCTTTGTCACGGTGCTTGATAATTATATATTTTGACCCATCGTGATACTTATATAGGGGTTTTCCCAACTGCAGTGGGCCGACCCGACCCTCATCGACATGGGATCATTTCGTTCATTGTCTGATCTATGCGCGAGTTGGGACTTGGGCGCTTGTTTATATTTCGTCCAGTTGAGTTATGCTGGATGCTCGATATAATTTTTCGATAATGGATTATGAAACTAATTTTGTTTACATTTAAAGAGTTTTTCAAATGTATTTTTGAAAGAGATCGTTTGACCTTTTCTATTTTGAATAATGACAGAGATTGACAGATTTCAGACTATCAACAACAGAAGAGCATGTAGGATTATTTGTCACTTCTGGCCATGACAATTGATGTATTTGTTGATATAAAAGATTATGTTCGTCACAAGAGTACGTATGTAAGTTTATGGTTAATCACAGATCCTTTGGGTATTGCGATGGTTATATGTGTTATGTTGTTAGCCATACCATGTTGTATGTGCAATTGGATATGTACGTATGTAAACTTTGATATTGTTATTGTTTACATATATGATATAGAATGACATGAAATTAATGAGTTCCGTTTTTTATTGTGGATGAAAGAGATAATATGAAATTTGTGTTACGTTTTCGTTTTGAAACTGTATTTGGTTGTGTGCAAAGAACATGTGTTATGTTTCTCATTTCGGGTGATGTATGTGATTGGCTATATAGAATCAGTGTTTGACTTTCTTTCTGTTGATGGATGAGTGTGAAATGATTTGAGCGTGTTTTTATGGATGAGTGTGAATATAGATGATAAGTTTGATGTGTTATTGGTATAAATTATAAGATTCGATATGTTTCATTTTGAAATAGCATAGTTTGTATTGGAGTGTGAGATACGTAACTTTTGAAAGGGGTAAAGTGCGGTGACTTCCGAATACGGACAAGATGGTAATGTACGTACGATCAGTTCCAAATGATCAGAATTAAGGACAAAGAAATTTCAAGGATGAAATTTTTATAAGGAGGGGATGATGTAATAACCCGAGTTTTTTGGATCAATGCCGGAAGGTTTCCGAATTAAAGTTAAGGATTTGGAATGGGATGGTAATAAAAAATCAGAGTTTATGTGTTGGGAAATGGGTTGGAATATTTTAAAGTGAAGATTCATCGCGTTGGAAAACGCGTGGTTTCGAGAACCGGTTACACGATTTCTGATTTTATCATTAAAAGCGTAAAAGTATCTTGTCTCGGCTATAAAGATAGCAAACAAACTTCAATTGAGCTGATTTTTGAACCATCAGACTCGTTTTTCCAAGAAAAACAACTTTCATGTTGAATATTTTTCGATATTTGCACAGAAGGGCTTCAAAAATATAAAATTTCTAGAAAGTTCATGGCAGAGACCTGATTGTAATTTCGTGGGGGCTTGAAAGTAAATTTTAGAAACTTTCTTATAAGTAGCCCATAGTTTCCTCTAATTGAAAAAAGGGCATAAGCTCTCAACTTCCCCCAAACGACCCCCGTCTCTCAAAAAATGAACCAGCTATTGCCATGGTGCACCGACGGTGATGGTCTAGAAAGAAGCTTTCGGCCGCCGTACATCTGATGATGGTCGGCGGTGATGCATAAAATGTAAGCAATGGCGAGAAATGGAGAGAGAGACACATGACAATGGGTTGTTCGATCCCGGCTCGTCGCTTCATTTCACAGCCCGAGCCTGTTGGACAATTATGACCCATAGCATCACTATTTGTACAGATCATGGTGTTGTTGTACAAATTAACTATGTGACAAAGGAAATTGCTATTTTATCATTTGTAATTAGATTACCAAGATATATAAATGATAAAAGGTCTTTATGATTAGTTCCGGATTGAGATGATATGAGACAGTATCAATCCACGAAGGTTTAATCATTAAATATCCCTAGTCGTAGTATTATCGAGATTGGACATCGATAATGCGGAATAGACTAGTATTACACTTGTGCGCGTTGTGGGAGCATAACGTCATAGTTCTCATATATTTGGGTATAGAATACTCATGCAAGTGTAATAGGAGGTTGTGTTTACCGATGGTATGGAAACAGCTTCTCTCTGGATAGACCCATCAGAATTCCATTGGTAGTATGACTATGTGTCTATGGAAGCCCGAATCAGGGTAGGTGTATTTGGTCTTAACCTGAGACTTGCACTGCTAATACTTGCGACAATCAATATACTTTGGTTTTGGTCGTACAGGGCTTTAACAGGTTCTGTGTACGCCTCTTCTGGGTATATTGAGAATCGTAGTGTATTGGGTGTGATGTCAAGATGGAAGTATCACTTCATTCATAGTGGAGATAATGATCACGTAGGATACGGAACTGGTGCTCTTTTATGCTGCAGCTATCGGGATAATATGACTAGGTCATGTTTATACGATTATAGAGACTAGTTACCAGAGATCCGATATGTGCTTCGTACGGGGCAGACACAATTCCAGCCCCAGGCCTAGCACGTGACATCCGATATTGGATCGAAATACGCAATACTAAGTATACTACGCCTGATATAGATTATATATTCCTTTAAGAATATTTCTGGAGAATTGGGTAGGCACGGTGCTTTGCTAGAAGCCATCCTTGTGTTGTAAATGGGTAAAAGCGTGGTACTAGGTACGTACATGTTCGGATAGTCCGACGACCAGATTTACTTCCAATATATCCGGGGATCTCATTGGTCGCTTCCCGAAGATTCACCGATGACGTTTGACTCACACATAATTAATCTGGGATTAATTAGATGAGAAAGAAATTTAATCTAGGATTAATTACGGAGATATTTTATCTGGGATAAAATATTATTTAAAGAGAGAGAACGATTAATTTGGAATTAATCGATAAAATAATATATTCGATATATTATTCGAAATTAGATTTCGACGCAGAATTAAAATTAGATTTTAATTCGGGCAAACGAGTTAATTTAGAATTAATTCACTAGCGACGTGAATAGTAATTTTGCTAGGCATAATTATTTAATTAAATTTGATTTAATTACGTCGCAACGGAAAATTCGTTAATTCGGAATTAGCGAACCCGACCCCGGGAGTGTTTGCGGGCTCACTCGTATTTCGAATTCAAGTACGGCCCACAAGTCACATCAAGCGTCAAATCACTTGTCAATCAAGTGATAGAAGTCACATCACTTTGAGTGAAGTGATGCTTGTCATCATTGATTGATGTGAATAGTGATGTGAGTTGTTGTAGGCATTTATTGCCATTTTGGCTCCAAAATATTGTTTGACTTTTTGAAATGCATATACATAATTTTGGAAAACATTTTATTATTATTAGTTTTTTGGAAAAACAAAATACAACATTTGACAACTTCATCTCTTTCTTCTCTCAATACTCTCAGCCAAGGGCCAATTTTTCTCTCTTGTTTTTCCTTTTGCCGTGAATCACACAAGGGAAAATGTGAAGATTTGTTGCAAATTTTCACTAGTGCTAGCACAATTTAGGAGTCTTACAAAGGTGATAGGGAAACCCATATATGAGCATGGAATGCACTCTTAAAGCTTGGAGCTTGAAGAACACAAATGGAGCATAAAAGAGGAGCTTTGCCATGAGCACCTTGGAGTTAAAGCTTGAAGAATTTTTGTTGTTCCTCGCATCGCAAAAGCCGATCAAAGTGAGTATTCCGCAACTTAACTTTGATGTATTCATACTTTTCATCGCTTAAATCGATCTTGGTTTGACCTTAGAAACCTAAAAATGGGATCAAGAGCCTTGTTTAAGCATGAAATTGGAATTAGGGTAAAATTGGGTAAAATTGATTTGAGCATGTTTGGATGAAATTGATTGTTTGAATATGCTTGAATGATGATAACATAGTGTTATGCATGATCAATTTGATGAAAATTGAATTGGATGAATTTTTCCCCAAAATGCTTGGCTTGGCCGAATGGTATGCTTACCCTAATGTCATGGTGATTTTGTTTTTTGAATCATTGGATGAGTTTGAAAGACTTGGGAAATGTTGATTTAGGATTTAATTGGATTGAATTCGGAATCGTACATTAAATCCCAAATTGCCGTGAGTAATTAGCATGGAAAATGATTGATTTTTTGATTTAATAATGTTGGACATGTGTTGATGATAATAAGCATGATTAATTATATAAATTGGTATTTTGGAAATGTTAATTTGGTTAATTAATCATGGCTATACAGTTAGATTAATTTAATTGTGAAATTTGGAATTTTGTAATTTAAATTAATTGGGCTAAATTTGGAATTGGGCTTGTAAAGTTGTATTTGGGCTTAATGTTGGACAATTATGACCCATAGCATCACTATTTATACAGATCATGGTGTTGTTGTACAAATTAACTATATGACAAAGGAAATTGCTCTTTTATCATTTGTAATTAGATTACCAAGATATATAAATGATAAAAGGTCCTTATGATTAGTTCCGGATTGAGATGATATGAGACAGTATCAATCCACGAAGGTTTAATTATTAAATATTCCTAGTCGTAGTATTATCGAGATTGGACATCGATAATGTGGACTAGACTAGTATTACACTTGTGCGCGTTATGGGAGCATAACGACATAGTTCTCATATATTTGGGTATAGAATACTCATGCAAGTGTAATAAGAGGTTGTATTTATCGATGGTACGGAAACAGTTTCTCTCTGGATAGACCCCTCGGAATTCCATTGGTAATATGACTATGTGTCTATGGAAGTCCGAATCAGGGTAGGTGTATTTGGTCTTAACCTGAGACTTGCACCGCTAATACTTGCGACAATCAATATACTTTGGTTTTGGTTCGTCAAGGGTTTTAACGGGTCTGTGTACGCCTCTTCTGGGTATATTGAGAATCGTAGTGTATTGAGTGTGATGTCAAGATGGAAGTATCACTCCAGTCATAGTGGAGATGATGATCACGTAGGATACGAAACTGGTGCTATTTTATGGTGCAACTATTGGGATATTATGACTAGGTCATGTTTATCAGATTATAGAGACTAATTACCAATATCCGATATGTGCTTCGTACGGGGCAGACACAATTCCAGCCCCAGGCCTTTCATGTGACATCCGATACTGGATCGAAATACGCAATACTACGTATACTACGCCTGATAAAGATTACATATTCCTTTAGGAATATTTCTGGAGAATTGGGTAGGCATGGTGCTTTGCTAGAAGCTAACCATGTCTTGTAAATCGGTAAAAATTTAGTACTAGGTACGTACGTGTTCGGAAAGTCCGACGACCGGATTTACTACCAACATATCCGGGGATCTCATGGGTCGCTTCCTGAAGATTCACCGATGACGTATGACTCGCACATAATTAATCTGGGATTAATTATTAGAGAGAGAAAATTAATCTATGATTAATTACGGAGAGATTTTATTTGGGATAAGATATTATTTAAAGCGAGAGAACGATTAATTTGGAATTAATCGATAAAATAATATATTCGATATATTATACGAAATTAGATTTCGACGCGGAATTAAAATTAGATTTTAATTCAGGCGAACGAGTTAATTTAGAATTAATTCGCTAGCGACGTGAATAGTAATTTTGCTAGGCATAATTATTTAATTGAATTTGATTTAATTACGTCGTAAAGGAAAATTTGTTAATTCGGAATTAGCGAACACGAGCCCGAGAGTGTTTGCGGGCCCACTCACATTTCGAATTCAAGTGCGGCCCACAAGTCACATCAAGCGTCACATATTTAGTCATTCAAGTGATGGATGTCTTGTTACTTTGAGTGATGTGATGTTAGTCACTATTCATGAGTGATGTGGGTGGTTGGAAGGGTTTATTGCCTTGTACTTTTTTACTTTGGTTTTTGGTATTAGTTTTTGGAAAACCAAATACACAAAACCCATCTCATCTTCCTCAATTCTCTCCTCTCCCTCACATTCGGCCAATGGCCAAAAACTCTCTCTTCTATTTCCTTCAATGTCGTGAGCTTCGCCAAGGGGAAATAGAAATTTTGTGGCAAAATTTCAAGAGTGCTAGCACACATTAGGAGTCATCCTAAGGTGATAGGGAAAAAACCTCTCGAGCATGGAATCATCATTCAAAGCTTGAGCTTGGAGACCATCCATGGAGGGCTTGACCGAAAATCAAATTAGAAAAAATTGGAGCTTTTCTGTGAGCACCTTGGAGGAAAAGCTTGAAGAATTTTTGTTGTTCCTCGCATCGCAAAAGCCGATCATTGTGAGTATGATTCCGCCATACTTCTTTATTGTATTCACATATTTTCATGACTTGAATGATCTTGGGACTATAGTAGAAACCAACAATGGTATCAAGACCAATGATTTAAGCATGAAAAATATTTAGGGTAAAAATTGGATAAAATTGATTTGAGCATGTTTGGATGAAATTGATTGTTTGAATATGCTTGAATGATGATAACATAGTGTTATGCATAATCAATTTGATGAAAATTGAATTGGATGAATTTTCCCCAAAATTATTAGCTTGGCCGAATATGAGCTTACCCTAATGTCATGGTGATTTTTGTTTTTTGAATCATTGGATGAGTTTGAATGACTTGGGAAATGTTGATTTAGGATTTAATTGGATTGAATTTGGAATCGAAAATAAACCCAAAATTGCCGTGAATAATAAGCATGGAAAATGATTGATTTTTGATTCAATTGTGTTGGACATAAGTTGATGATGATAAGCATAATTAATTGAGTAAATTGGTGTTTTGGAAATGTTAATTTGGTTAATTAATTATGGCTATACACTTTGATTAATTTAATTGTGAAATTTGGAATTTTGTAATTTAAATTAATTGGGCTTATTTTGGAATTGGGCTTGTAAAAGTTGTATTTGGGCTTAATGGGCTTGGTTGGGCCAAGTTTGTTTTAGGCTAAATTGGTTGGATCCAATTGGGCCCAAAACCATTTTCATAAAGACCAAATATAACTAATGGACCTTTCAAATGTTAATTGGGCCTAATGGGCCTAAATTGGTTTCTTGGCAAATAAGGGTGATTCCTTAAATGGGCTTTGGTATTTGGGTTTGACCCATGTTGACCAAAGTCCATGCCTTTAGAAATTAATTGAAAGCCCATTGGACTTTAATTAAATTGACATTGGATGTTAATTGGGCTTTGAGACCCGTAACGATTAGATTTAGAATCTAAGTCGTAAAGGCACATTAAAAGTGTAAATATTTAATTTAGAATTAAATAAAGAATTAGTATTAAATACAAATTAAATTGGATTTAAAATTGTAGTTTAATATAATTCAAGAATTCGTACTTTGAGTACTTATTCTTAAAACGAGTTTGACTCGCACAAAGTCAAATCGTTGTTAGAACATTGGATGGTCATTAATTTCAGATTAATTAATTGGATTAGATGGATTGATAACATGCTTTGTGTGAATACATGGATGCGATGTATGAATAATGTATATCGGATAGATATTAGATGGGTGAGGGAAATTTTGGAAATTGTTGTAATAAATTTAGAATTTATTAAATTGGACCTGCATGTCCAGCCTATTACCTCTTGATTCTTTGTATTTCTCTTCTCACCTATTCCCCTCAATGTAAATGAGGTTTCTTTAGAAGTGTTATGTAATTGGGTAGAAGTAATATTTGCGCTAGCGGGAGAGAGGAAAGGAAGAGATTTTTTCTAGGAACAATGTTTTTAAATATCCATCCGCATATCATTATTATTTTATTTACATGCCTTATTATGGTTGTAGAATGCATGTTTAAGGGTGTATGATGACGAGACCTTAACAAATATAATAAATTGGCTGCCAATTACGCGAAAAACCCTCAACACATGTTAAACGTTTTTCCTTCCATTTAATGATTCTTACTCAAGATCCAATATTGGCACTGGTTTGTTGGCCAAAGTCAAGACCTTTGTCCGTCGCGGATGTGTTTGAATCATGAAAGCTTTATTCCATATCAGTGTGTTGTCCAAGTTGTGATTTGTTGGCCAAAGTCAAGATCACTTCTTGTCCATCGACATCGATTACGAAGCTTTCCAAAGTCAATGGGTTCCGCTTAACTGGGATCATTAAGTTTGTTGTGCCAAAGCCAAGGCTTAGTTGATTCAGTGGAAAACTGTTAGGGAATATATTGGATATATTGGCATATATAAGATATATATTTCGGACTTGATGTCCACCTACTGGATCTAGGAATATGATGGGATCCAATTGATCTTATAGATCTACCTAGTTAATTATCATACATTTGTTGGCCAAAGTCAAGATTGTGTATTATTTAACGGGATGCTAGCCCACTAGGAAATAAGTTTCCCGAGTACTCCACAGAGGGTTAGAGGCTCACCGAAAAATAGTGGGAGGCAAGTATTAAATTTGCAATATCGTCAATAAATTAATATATTATTTGGACTAATATTTAATGTTGTTTTAAATTAAACAGTTCGACTATATTCAAACTACTTCAATTAATAGTTGATTTTATAATTGGATTATAGTAATTAATATAATTGAATTTAACCAATCAAATTATAGTTGATTATATAGTTAGACTATAGTAATCATTATAATCAATAGTACCTAAAATCGTTGATTCGATGGTTGGACTATTGGAATCAAGATAAATGAAAGATTAATGTTTAAAACATAATCCTGAGTGAAAATATCTTTAAACGGCTTTAATTTTCAAATTGGGAATAAAATCTCAGGATAGTCCTGGGGACCGAGAAGTTACTTTATTTGATAGAGTGACGTCTCGAGCCTAAAGCCCGGAGTTGAGCTAATAGTAGAACATGATATTTGGAATATTCATGTGATGATAACCTTAGTGCTCAATCCTTTATGCTTGCCGCAAAGACTCCTTAATTTCTTAATCAGAACTAAGGATTAGATCCTTATAGTATGATATTGAAATTGAAGGATCTTCATAGATCTATCCTTAGATCTTAGAAGTACAAATTGCAATAGAAAACCCTTGGAGAGTTAATGGCTATACTCAAGGAGACAAAGCCAGAGTTTGCAATAGGGCAAGAAGCGCAAGGCGCATCTTACTTCGACATCCTAGAAGGCCAAGGCTTGGCCAAAGGCTTTTGGTGTGTGGAAAAACGGGCAAAGGCAAAATCATTATAGTCTTCTAGGAAGACAAAGGACATATCCCAAAATGTCTGCCTAAACTGTGGCAAACGGGGTCACTATAAGCGTGATTGCTTTATGGACAAGGTAGACATGAAGGAAGTGAAGACGGGCAAGGCTCCGACTTCAAATATATTTGTCATCAACATGTTCACTACTAGTATTAAAATCGGATTTTAGATACTGGGTGTGGTACATAAATATATGTACTGATATGCAGAATCTGCTAATTAGCGGGATACTGACTTCGGTTGAGATTGATCTGCGAATCAGAAACAGGACGACAGTCGCTGTTTTAACCGTAGAAACCTAAGTTTAGGAACTACCCTTCAGGTGTGTACTTAAATTAGGAAACTGTTAGAATGTAACTAGTTTGACTAGAAACATTATCTCTGTATCAGGGTTTAACACGTTATGGGTATACCTTTATATTCTAGAACACTAAAGTGTTTTATTTTATAAAGATGATATTGAGATAAACACATTAGATGTGAATAACAGTATTTATATTTTGAATATAAATAAATCTCAAACATATAACATGACAAATAAATAGCTCAAACTGAATTAATCAGTTGAGACTTATAAGTGGCATTGTAGTCTGGGACACATCAAACAAGACTCGTATATCCACACTTTTGAAGAGTGGATACTAGGACGGATTTGATTCTATTCAAATAATGTCTACGAATCTAGTTTATTGGGCAAAATGGTAAAAGTGTAAGTGCCACCGATCTGTTAGCCCTCATTCATAGTGACGTAAGTGGGCCCATATCTAGCTAGGCTATATGTGGATATAAATACTTCGTAACCTTTACGGATGTGGCATCGCGTTATGGTTATGTGTTTCTTTTGAAACATGAATCAGAAACTTTTGATAAATTCAAAGAGTTTCGACACGAAGTAGACAAATAGATTGGCTAAAGTATTAAACCGTCACGGTTAGACCGTGGTGGAAAGTACTTAAGCTATAAGTTTCTCAAATACTTGAAAGAGTATAGTATTCTTTCAATGAGGACTCCTCCCGGAACACATCAATTGAGCGGTGTGTCCGAACAGAGAAACAAAATTTTGTTGGACATGATAAGGTTAATCATGAGTCGCTCTGAGCTACCATTTCCTTCAAGGGATACGCATAAACAGTGCAAAACTTATTTTGAATAAGGTTCCATAAAAAAATCTGTTTGACAGACTTCATATTAGATATGAACAGGAAAGAAACTGGATTTTCTCATTCCTGTAGATTTGGGAATGCTGGTCATACGTTTGGATGATACCAAACTAGAACCCAAATCGAATAAGTGCCTAAGTTGTGGGTTATCCTAGGGTAACCAAAGTATAGTACTTATACAACTCACAAGAGAACAATTTAATTGTTGCTATCCATGAGGTTTTCCTAAGAGGAATACCTATATGCAGTGGTAAGTGAGAGGAAAGTAAAACTCGATGAAAATCGAGAGTAATACTATTCCAGACACCGAGTCCTTAATGGAACACAAACAGTTCATCAATGATGAAACTGTACCAATAATCTTCGAATACACAAGAACCGCGTAAGTCGGAGAGAGTCAGAAAATAACCTGGGAGGTATGGGTTTCTGATCTCACCTCATAAAGATGTCAATCTTATTAAGGAATACGAACTGACTACGTATGAGGAAGTGATACAAGGTATCGACTCCCTATTATGGCAAAGTGCCATGATGTCCGAAATGGATTCCATGTATACCAACCAAGTTTGGATACTGGTTGTAGTACCGGAAGGCATTGTGCCTATTGGTACTATATAAGTCTTCAAGAAAGACATACATGGAAGGCAACATACCAACATACTAAGCTAGGCTTGTAGCGAAAAGGTATCGTTATCTATATTGTGTCGATTATGACGGAACATTTTACTCGTTGCCATGGTTAAATCCATTCGGACAATGCTTGCTAATGCTGCATGTTTCATTCATGAAATATGGCAGCTGAATGCCAAAACCGCTTTCCTTAACAGAAACCTTTTGGAGGATGTTTACAATATCTTGACGGTTTCATCGTACTAAAACAAGCAAACAAGGTTTGCAAGTTAATTCGATCTATTTATGGATTGAAGCAAGCATTGTGTTCTTGGAATTATTGTTTTGATGTAATCATAATGGTAAATGATTTAATTCAAAATGAAAATGATTCTTGTGTATATAAGAAGGTTAGTGGCTACGCACTGACAGTGATTGTCCTACATAATGATGACATATCATTTCTTGGAAATGATATTCCCATAATACAGTCGGTGAAAGCTTGGCTTTCATGAAAATTCTCCATAGAATTCTTGGGAGAGACAACCTTTATTCTAGGAATAAGGATCTACTGGGATAGATCTAAAAATTGTTGGCACTCTCCGAGAACTCGTACATTGAAATAAATGTACGCGACCTGGTGTCTCATATGCTTTGAGCATATGGAGTCACAATCAGGGCAATCCAAGTGATAGTCTTTGGATTGATGTTAAGAACATCCTTTAGTATCTTAGATGAACTAAGGATGTTTTCTTATACTATGGAGAAGGAGAACTTGAAGTGACCGGGTTCACTGCTGCAAGTTTCCTAACCGATAAAAACGACCATAAGTCGTAATAAAGGTACTATATAGTTTGAATAACGGAACAGTGAGCTGGAAATCTTCCAAGCAAGATACTGTTACCGAATAAACAACAAAAGTGGAATATTGCTGCAGCTGAGGCAGCAGTAGAAGCCTTTTGGATTGATAATAATCCTAATCATATTAGGAGTAGTTCTGTTAGCAGCTGAGCTAGGCTACAACACAGGCTAAAAAATTTATGGTCTCATCAACGATCCAGATATATACTTCAAATATTCATCTGATTCGTTCGGATCATACATCGTGGCGATGTGATGATCGAATAAATCGCATCAGATGATAACACTGCAAATCCGCTGACGAAAGCATTTTCTCAGAAGAAGTTTGGGCAAACCGTACATAGTTCGGGTGTAGGACTTTCGAGTGATTGGCTATAGGGCAAGTGGGAGATTTTTGGACAATTATGACCCATAACAACACTATTTGTACAGATCATGGTGTTGTTGTACAAATTAACTATGTGACAAAGGAAATTGCTCTTTTATCATTTGTAATTAGATTACCAAGATATATAAATGATAAAAGGTCCTTATGATTAGTTCCGGATTGAGATAATATGAGACAGTATCAATCCACGAAGATTTAATCATTAAATATCCCTAGTCGTAGTATTATCGAGATTGGACATCGATAATGCGGAATAGACTAGTATTACACTTGTGCGCGTTCTGGGAGCATAATGACATAGTTCTCATATATTTGGGTATAGGATACTCATAGAAGTGTAATAGGAGGTTGTGTTTACCGATGGTACGAAAACAGCTTCTCTCTGGATAGACCCGTCGGAATTCCATTGGTAGTATGACTATGTGTCTATGGAAGGCCGAATCAGGGTAGGTGTATTTGGTTTTAACCTGAGTCTTGCACCGCTAATACTTGCGACAATCAATATACTTTGGTTTTGGTCGTCCAGGGCTTTAATAGGTTCTGTGTACGCCTCTTCTAGGTATATTGAGAATCGTAGTGTATTGGGTGTGATGTCAAGATGAAAGTATCACTCCAGTCATAGTGGAGATGATGATCACGGAGGATACAGAACTGGTGCTCTTTTATGATGCAGCTATCGGGATATTATGACTAGGTCATGTTTATCCGATTATAGAGACTAGTTACCAGAGATCTGATATGTGCTTTGTACGGGGCAGACACAATTCCAGCCCCAGGCCTTGCACGTGACATCCGATACTGGATCGAAATACGCAATACTCGTATACTACTAATACTACACCTGATAAGATTACATATTCCTTTTAAGAATATTTATAGAGAATTGGGTAGGCACGGTGCTTTGCTAGAAGCCAACCATGTCTTGTAATCGGTAAAAACGTAGTACTAGGTACGTACGTGTTCGGATAGTCCGACGACCGGATTTACTGCCAACATATCCGGGGTTCTCATGGGTCGCTTCCCGAAGATTCACCAATGACGTATGACTCGCACATAATTAATCTGGGATTAATTATTAGAGAGAAAATTAATCTAAGATTAATTACAGAGATATTTTATCTGGGATAAGATATTATTTAAAGAGAGAACGATTAATTTGGAATTAATCGATAAAATAATATATTCGATATATTATACGAAATTAGATTTCGACATGGAATTAAAATTAGATTTTAATTCGGTCGAACGAGTTAATTTAGAATTAATTTCCTAGGGACGTGAATAGTAATTTTGCTAAGCACAATTATTTAATTGAATTTGATTTAATTACGTCGCAACGAAAAATTCTTTAATTCGGAATTAGCGAACCCGAACCCGGGAGTGTTTGCAGGCCCACTCGCATTTCGAATTCAAGTGCGGCCCACAAGTCACATCAAGCGTCACATCTTTAGTCATTCAAGTGATGGATGTCTTGTCACTTTGAGTGATGTGATGTCAGTCACTATTCATGAGTGATGTGGGTGGTTGAAAGGGTTTATTGCCTTGTACTTTTTGACTTTGGTTTTTGGTATTAGTTTTGGAAAACCAAATACACAAAACCCATATCATCTTCCTCAATTCTCTCCTCTCCATCACATTCGGCCAAGGGCCAAAAACTCTCTCTTCCATTTCCTTCAATGCCGTGAGCTTCACCAAGGGGAAATAGAAATTTTGTGGCAAAATTTCAAGAGTGCTAGCACACATTAGGAGTCATCCTAAGGTGATAGGGAAACAAACCCTTGAGCATGGAATCATCATTCAAATCTTGGAGCTTGGAGACCATCCATGGAGGGCTTAACCAAAAATCAAATGAGCAAAAATTGGAGCTTTGCCGTGAGTACCTTGGAGGAAAAGCTTGAAGAATTTTTGTTGTTCCTCGCATCGCAAAATCCGATCATTGTGAGTATGATTCTGCCATACTTCTTTATTGTATTCACATATTTTCATGACTTGAATGATCTTGGGACTATAGTAGAAACCAACACTTAATGGGCTTGGTTGGGCCAAGTTTGGTTGTAGGCTAATTTGTTGGATCCAATTGGGCCCAAAACCATATCCATAAAGTCCAAATATAATTAAATGGACCTTTAATTTTAATTGGGCCTAATGGGCCTAAATTGGTTTCTTGGCTAATAAGGGTGATTCCTTAAATGGGCTTTGGTATTTGGGTTTGACCCATATTGACCAAAAGTCCATGCCTTAAGAAATTAATTGAAAGCCCATTGGACTTTAATTAAATTGAAATTGGATGTTAATCGGGCTTTGAGACCCGTAACGATATACTTAGAATCTAAGTCGTAAAGGCTCATTAAAAAGTGTAATTATTTAATTTAGAATTAAATAAAGAATTAGTATTAAATACAAATTAAATTGGATTTAATATTATAGTATAATATAATTCAAGAATTCGTACTTTGAGTACTTATTCTTAAAACGAGTCGGACTCGCGCAAAATCAAATCGTTTTTTGAACATTGGATGGTCATTAATTTCAGATTAATTAATTGGATTAGATTGATTGATAACATGCTTTGTGTGAATACATGGATGTAATGTATGAATAATATATATCGGATGGATATTAGATGGGTGAGGGCAATTTTGGAAATTATTGTAATAAATTTAGAATTTATTAATTGGACCTGCGTGTCCAGCCTATTACCTCTTGACACTTTGTAATTCTCTTCTCACCTATTCCCCTCAATGTAAATGAGGTTTCTTTAGAAGTGTTATGCAATTGGGTAGAAGTAATATTTGTGCTAGCGGGAGAGAGGAAATGAAGAGATTTGTTCTAGGAACAATGTGTTTAAATATCCATCCGCATATCATTATTATTTTATTTATACGCGCCTTATTATGGTTTTAGAATGCATGTTTAAGGGTGTATGATGATAAGACCTTAACAAAGATAATTAATTGGTTGCCAATTACGCGAAAAAATCCTCAACATATATTAAGCGTTTTTCCTTCTATTGAGTGATTCTTACTCAAGATCCAAGATTGTCACTGGTTTGTTGGCCAAAGTAAAGACCTTTGTCCATCGCGGATGTGTTTGAATCATGAAGGCTTTGTTCCATATCGGTGTCTTGTCCAAGTTGTGATTTTTTGGCCAAAGTCAAGATCACTTCTTGTCCATCGACATCGATTACGAAGCTTTCCATGGTCAATGGGTTCCGCTTAACTGGGATCATTAAGTTTTTTGTGCCAAAGCCAAGGCTTAATTGATTCAGAGGAAAAAGGTTTGGGAATATATTGGATATATTTGCATATATAAGATATATGTTTCGGACTTGGATGTCCACCTACTGGATCTAGGAATTGGATGGGATCCAATTGATCTTAGAGATCTACCTAGTTAATTATCATACAATTTATTGGCCAAAGTCAAGATTGTGTGTTATTTAACGGGATCGTAGCCCACTAGGAAACAAGGTTTCCCGAGTACTCCACATAGGGTTAGAGGCTCGTCGAAAAATAGTGGGAGGCAAGTATTAAATTTGCAATATTCGTTTAGTTACTTGCCAATACGCGCTCATTTCAAATTTTTCGTCAATATAAATTAATATATTAGTTGGACTAATATTTAATCGTTGTTTTAATTAAACAGTTGGACTGTATTCAAACTACTTCAAATTATAGTTGATTATATAATTGGATTATAGTAATCAATATATTTGAATTAACCAATTAAATTATAGTTGATTATATAGTTAGACTATAGTAATCATTATAATAAATAGTACCTAAAATCATTGATTGGATAGTTGGACTATAACAATCAAGATAACTGAAAGATTAGTGTTTAGAACATAATCATGGGTGAAAATGTTCTTAAACGGCTTTAATTTTCAGATTGGGAGTAATACCTCAGGATAGTCCTAGGAACCGAGAAGTTACTTTATTTGATAGAGTGACGTCTCGAGCCTAAGCCCGGAGTTGAGCAAATAGTAGAACATGATATTTGGAATATTCATGTGATGATAACTTTAGTGCTTAATTCATTATGCTTTCCGAAAAGACTCTTTAATTTCTTATAGTATGATATTGAAATTGAAGGATCTTCATAGATCTATCCTTAGATCTTAGAAGTACAAATTGCAATAGAAAACTCTTAGAGAGTTAATGGTTATACTCAAGGAGACAAAGCCAGAGTTTGCAATAGGGCAATAAGCGCAAGGTGCATCTTACTTCGACATCCCAGAAGGCCAAGTCTTGGCCAAAGGCTTCTGAGGTGTGGAAAAGGGGCAAAGGTAAGATCATTATAATCTTCTGGGAAGACATAGGACATATCCCAAAATGTCTGCCTAAACTGTGGCAAACGAGGTCACTAAAGCTTGACTGCCGTATGGACAATGAAGACATGAAGGAATAGAAGACTGGCAAGGCTCCGACTTCAAATATGTTTGTCATCAACATGTTCACTTCTAGTATTAAAATTGGATTTTAGATACTGGGTGTGGTACTAAAATATATGTACTGGTGTGCAGTATCTGCTGATTAGCAGGACGCTGACTTCAGTTGAGATTTATCTGCGAAATTAAAACGGGACGAGAGTCGCTATTTTAACCGTAGAGACCTAAGTTTAGGAACTACCCTTCGGGTGTGTACTTAAATTAGGAAACTGTTACAATGTAATTAGTTTGATTAGAAACATTATCTCTGTATCAGGGTTTAACCTATTACGGGAATACCTTTATATTCTAGAACACTAAAGTGTTTTATTTTATAAATATAATATTGAGATAAGAACATTAGATGTGAATAACAGTATTTATATTTTGAATATAAATAAATCTCAAACGTAAAACATGACAAACAAAAGCTCAAACTGAATTAATTAGTTGAAACTTATAAGTGGCATTGTTGTCTGAGACACAATTAACAAGACTCGTATATCCACACTTTCGAAGTGTGGGTACTATGACAGATTTGATTCTAATCAAATAAAGTCTACGAATCTAGTTTAATAGGCAAAGTGCCTATAACATTTTTTACTTGGTAAAAGTGCAAATGCCATCGATCTGTTAGCCCTCGTTCATAGTGACGTAAGTGGGCCCATATCTAGCTAGGCTAGAGGTGGATATGAACACTTTGTAACCTTTACGGATGTGGCATCGCGTTATGGTTATGCGTTTCTTTTGAAACACGAATAAGAAACTTTTGATAAATTCAAAGAGTTTCAACACGAAGTTGACAGACAGATCGACTATAGTATTAAAACATCATGATTAGACCATGATGGAAAATACTTAAGCAATAAGTTTCTCAAATACTTGAAAGAGTATAGTATTCTTTCAATGAGGACTCCTCCCGGAACACGTCAATTTGACGGTGTGTCCGAACAGAGAAACCGAACCTTGCTGGACATAGTAAGGTTAATCATGAGTCGCTCTGAGCTACCATTTCCTTCAAAGGAAACACATTAATCAGTGCAAAACCTATTTTGAATAAGGTTCCATAAAAATCTGTTAGACAGACTTCACATTAGATATGAACATGAAAGAAACTGGGTTTTCTCATTCCTGAAAATTTGGGAATGCTCGGCATATGTTTGGATGATACCAAACTAGAACCCAAATCGGATAAGTGCCTAATTTATGGGTTATCCTAGGGTAACCAAAGTATAGTACTTATACAACTCACATGAGAACAATTTAATTATTGCTCTCCATGCGGTTTTCCTAAGAGGAATACCTATATGCAGTGGTAAGTGGGAGGAAAGTAAGACTTGATGAAAATCAGAGTAATCCTATTCCAGGCACCGAGTCCTTAATGGAACACAAACAGTTCATCAAGGATGAAACTGTACCAATAATCTTCGAATACACAAGAACCGCGTAAGTCGGAGAGAGTCAGAAAAAAACCTGGGAGGTATCGACTCATGAGGAAGTGATACAAGGTATCGACTCCCTATCATGGCAATCTTATTGAGGAATACGAACTGACTACGTATGAGGAAGTGATACAAGGTATCGACTCCATATCATGGCAAAGTGCCATAAAGTCCGAAATGGATTCCATGTATACCAATCAAGTTTGGACACTGGTTGATGTACCGAAAGGCAATGTGCCTATTGGTACTATATAAGTCTTCAAGGAAGACATACATGGATGGCAACATACCAACGTACTAAACTAGGCTTGTAGCGAAAAGGTATCGTTATTAACATTGTGTCGATTACGAAGAAACCTTTTACCTGTTTCCACGGTTAAATCCATTTGGATAATGCTTGCTAATGCTACATGTTTCATTTATGAAATATGGCAGCTGAATGCCAAAACTGATTTCCTTAACGGAAACCTTTTGGAGGATGTTTACAACATCCTGACGGTTTTATCGTACCAAAACGAGAAAACAAGGTTTGTAAGTTAATTTGATCCATTTATGGATTGAAGCAAGCATTGCATTCTTGGAATTATCGTTTTGATGTAATCCTAATGGTATATGATTTAATTCAAAACGAAAATGATTCTTGTGTATATAAGGAGATTAGTGGGAGCGTACTAACAGTGATTGTCCTAAAAATTATGATATGTCATTTCTTGGAAATGATATTCCCATAATACAGTCGGTGAAAGCTTGGCTTTCATGAAAATTCTCCGTAGAATTCTTGGGAGAGACAACTTTTATTCTAGGAATAAAGATCTACTGGGATAGATCTAAAAGTTGTTGGCACTCTCCGAGAACTCGTACATTGAAATAAATGTACGCGACCTGGTGTCTCATATGCTTTGAGCATATGGAGTCACAATCAGGGCAATCCAAGTGATAATCACTGGATTGATGTTAAGAACATCCTTTAGTATCTTAGAGGAACTAAGGATGCTTTCTTAGACCTATGGAGAAGGAGAACTTGAAGTGACTAGGTTCACCGTTGCAAGTTTCCTAATCGATTATAACGACTATAAGTCGCAATAACGGTACTATATAGTTTGAATAACAGAACAGTGACCTGGAAATCTTCCAAGAAGATACCGTTGCCGAACAAACAACAAAAGTTGAATATTGCTGCAGCTGAGGCAGCAATAGAAGCCATTTGGATCTTAATAATCCTAATCAGATTAGGAGTAGTTCTGTTAGCAGCTGAGCTAGGCTACAGTACAGGCTAAAGAATTAATGGTCTCATCAACGATCCAAATATATACTTCAAATATTCATCTGATTCGTTCGGATCATACATCGTGGCGATGTGATGATCGAATAAATCGCATCAGATGATTACACTATAAATCCACTGACGAAAGCCTTTTCTCACCAGAAGTTTGAGCGAACCATACATAGTTCGGGTGTAGGACACTTGAGTGATTGGCTATAGGCCAAGTGGGAGATTGTTGGACAATTATGACCTATAGCATCACTATTTGTACAGATCATGGTGTTGTTGTACAAATTAACTATGTGACAAAGGAAATTGCTCTTTTATCATTTGTAATTAGATTACCAAGATATATAAATGATAAAATGTCCTTATGATTATTTTCGGGTTGAGATGATATGAGACAGTATCAATCCACGAAGGTTTAATCATTAAATATCCCTAGTCGTAGTATTATCGAGATTGGACATCGAAAATACGGAATAGACTAGTATTACACTTGTGCACGTTGTGGGAGCATAACAGCATAGTTCTCATATATTTGGGTATAGGATCTCATGCAAGTGTAATAGGAGGTTGTGTTTACCGATGGTATGGAAACAACTTCTCTCTGGATAGACCCCTCGAAATTCCATTGGTAGTATGACTATGTGTCTATGGAAGTCCGAATCAGGGTAGGTGTATTTGGTCTTAACCTGAGACTTGCACCGCTAATACATGCGACAATCAATATACTTTGGTTTTGGTCGTTCAGGCCTTTAACAGGTTCTCTGTACGCCTCTTCTAGGTATATTGAGAATCGTAGTGTATTGGGTGTGATGTCAAGATGGAAGTATCACTCCAGTCATAGTGGAGATGATGATCACGTAGGATATGGAACTGGCGCTCTTTTATGCTGCAGCTATCGAGATAATATGACTAGGTCATGTTTATCTGATTATAGAGACTAGTTACCAGAGATCCGATATGTGCTTCGTACGGGGCAGACACAATTCCAGTCCCAGGCCTAGCACGTGACATACGATACTGGATTGAAATACGCAATACTAGGTATACTACGCCTGATATAGATTATATATTCCTTTAAGAATATTTTTGGAGAATTAGGTAGGCACGGTGCTTTGCTAGAAGCCAACCATTTCTTGTAAATCGGTAAAAGCGTGGTACTAGGTACGTACGTGTTAGGATAGTCCGACGACCGGATTTACTACCAACATATCCGGGGATCTCATGGCTCGCTTCCCGAAGATTCACCGATGACGTATGACTCACACATAATTAATCTGGGATTAATTAGATGAGAGAGAAAATTAATCTAGGATTAATTATATAGATATTTTATCTGGGATAAAATATTATTTAAAGAGAGAGAACGATTAATTTAGAATTAATCGATAAAATAATATATTCGATATATTATTCGAAATTAGATTTCGACGGGGAATTAAAATTAGATTTTAATTCGGGCAAACAAGTTAATTTAGAATTAATTCTCTAGCGACGTGAATAGTAATTTTGCTAGGCATAATTATTTAATTAAATTTGATTTAATTACGTCGCAACGAAAAATTCATTAATTCGGAATTAGCGAACCCGAGCCCGGGAGTGTTTACGGGCCCACTCGCATTTCGAATTCAAGTGCGGCCCACAAGTCACATCAAGCATCAAATCACTAGTCAATCAAGTGATGGAAGTCACATCACTTTGAGTGAAGTGATGCTTGTCATCATTGATTGATGTGAATAGTGATGTGAGTTGTTGTAGGCATTTATTGCCATTTTGGCTCCAAAATATTGTTTGACTTTTTGAAAGGCATATACATAATTTTGGAAAACATTTTATTATTATTAGTTTTTTGGAAAAACAAAATACAACACTTGAGAACTTCATCTCTTTCTTCTCTCAATACTCTCGGCCAAGGGCCAATTTTTCTCTCTTGCTTTCCTTTTGCCGTGAATCACACAAGGGAAAATGTGAAGATTTGTTGCAAATTTTCACAAGTGCTAGCACACTTTAGGAGTCTTACAAAGGTGATAGGGAAACCCATCTATGAGCATGGAATGCACTCTTAAAGCTTGGAGCTTGAAGAACACAAATGGAGCACAAAAGAGAAGCTTTGTCGTGAGCACCTTGGAGTTAAAGCTTGAAGAATTTTTGTTGTTCCTCGCATCGCAAAAGCCGATCAAAGTGAGTATTCTGCAACTTAACTTTGATGTATTCATACTTTTCATCGCTTAAATCGATCTTGGTTTGACCTTAGAAACCTAACAGAGCCACCCGCCAAATCGAAGCTCTCGGAGAGTACTACAATGTAGCGGTGATAGATTTTATGTTCCATGCATGGTTGCATGCGAATGGAGGGAGGAAGATTTTGATGAATAGTGACTCATTGTGAACAGTAACTCCAATCGTTCACATATATGAATTCCGAGGCCATTTGAAGTCGAGATTTCATCGATGCGAATCAACTCGAGATTTTGAGGCCATTTACGAACTCCAAACGATCTCACGAACGCGCTGGAATCGACGGAATTTCGATCGGAGTTACTATTCACAGTGAGTCACTATTCATCAAAATCTTCCTTCCTCGATTCGCATGCAACCATGCACAGAATGGAAAATCTGTCACTACCATATTGTAGTACTCTCCAAGAGCTTTGATTTGGCGGGTGGCTTGGGCCGTGAAAAGAAGCGACGAGCCGGGATCGAATGACCCATTGTCGCGTGTCTCTCTCTCCATTTCTCGCCATTGCTGCCATTTTCTGCATCACCGCTGACGACCATCAGATGTACGGTGACCGAAAGCTTCTTTATGGTCCATCACCACCGGTGCACCATGGCAATAGCTGGTTCATTTTCTGAGAGACGGGGGGTCGTTTGGGGGAAGTTGAGAGCTTATGCCCTTTTTGCAATTAGAGGAAACTATGGGCTACTTATAAGAAAGTTTCTAAAATTTACTTTCAAGCCCCCATGAAATTACAATCAGGTCCCTACCATGGAACTTTCTAGAAATTTTGTATTTTTGAAGACCTTATGTGCAAATATCGAAAAGTGTTCAACATGAAAGTTATTCTTCTTGGAAAAACGAGTCTGATGGTTCAAAAATCAGCTCAATTGAAGTTCATTTGCTATCTTTATATCCGAGACAAGATACTTTTACGCGTATAATGATAAAATCAGAAATTGCATAACCGCTTCTTGAAACCACACGTTTTCCAACCTGATGAATCATCACTTTAAAATATTCCAACCCATTTCCCAACACATAAACTCTGATTTTTGATTACCATCCCGTTCCAAATCCTTAACTTTAATTCGGAAACCTTCCGGCATTGATCCGAAAAACTCGGGTTATTACATATTCCCCTCCTTATAAAAGTTTCATCCTCGAAATTTCTCTGCCTTATTTCTGATCATTTGGAACCGATCGTACGTACATTACCATCTTGTCCGTATTCGGAAGTCACCACACTTTACCCCTTTTAAAAAGTTACGTATCTCACACTCCAATACAAACTATGCTATTTCAAAATGAAACATATAAAATCTTATATTTTATACCAATAACACATCAAACTTATCATCTATATTCACACTCATCCATAGAAGCACGCTCAAATCATTTCACACTCATCCATCAACAGAAAGAAAGTCAAACACTCATTCTATATAGCTAATCACATACATCACCCAAAATGAGAAACATAACAAATGTTCTTTGCACACAACCAAATACAGTTTCAAAACGAAAACGTAACACAAATTTCATATTATCTCTTTCATCCACAATAAAAAACAAAACTCATTCATATCATGTCATTCTATATCATATATGTAAACGACAACAATATCAAAGTTTACATACGTACATATCCAATCGCACATACAACATGGTATGGCTGACAACATAGCATACATAACCATCACAATACCCAAAGGATCTGTGATTAACCATAAACTTACATATGTACTCTTGCGACGAACATAATCTTTTATATCAACAAATACATCCATTGTCACGGCCAGAAGTGACAAATAATCCTACATGCTCTTATGTTGTTGATAGTCTGAAATCTGTCAATCTCTGTTATTATTCAAAATAGAAAAGGTCAAACGATCTCTTTCAAAAATACATTTGAAAAACTCTTTAACTATAAACAAAATCAGTTTCAGAATCCATTATCGACAAATTATATCGAGCATCCAGCATAACTCAACTGGACGAAACATAAACAAGCGCCCAAGTCCCGACGCGCGCATAGATCAGAAAATGAACGAAACGATCCCCTGTCGATAGAGGGTCGGGTCGGCCCACTGCAGTTGGGAAAACCCCTATATAGGTATCACGGTGGGTCAAAAATATAAAATTATCAAGCACCGTTACAGACATGTAAGATTTGCCACGTGTCATCATCTCAGCAAAGCGCGAGCCACATGTCGAAGATCAACGACGCATTGCGACGCGTAATGTTTCATGCGCCATGATGCGTAGCACCAAGATTTGCCTATAAGTTGAGGCCGAAATCAGAATTCCAATTCATACATTCTTCAGGGGATTTCCTTAAGAATACTAAAAAGATTGTATCTTGTTTGTTTATTTACAGCTTTCTGTATTTAATTTTTTATTTTACGCAATAGTTCTTTCTTTACATTACTTTTCAGTCCCTATTTTTATTTTTATTATGAGGAGGTAACTCCCCTCTGCTGGGGTGAAATGTTAAGATTTTATTACTAATATTTAGATTAATCTCCCTTAGTTATAATATATAAACTATTTAAAACCTGACTTAATTGGATACCGCTTTTATGGTCGATTGGACTTATTTAAATTGATTTTAACCTGACTAAATTGGATACCGCTTTTATGGTCGGTTGGAATTAATCATAAATTTCACTTAATCAAGATACCGCCTATATGGTCGGTTGGTAATGTCATGCAAAGTGTATATATTATAATAAGGGAGATATCTAAATTAAAAGTAATAAAAGTGGATCCTCTAACCCTAGTATTTTCTTTATTGTTTATTTATCTTTTTAATTTCCTGCTTTACTTTATGTCATTTACTTTATTTTAGCTTTTACTAGTCCTAGATATGTGTTGTAACTAAATACCATATCTGGGGTTGTGATGAATTCCAATATCACTGGTTTATAAGGGGTTATTTTACGTTTTGGGTAATATAAAGGTTTATTTATTAAGCCTTAAGCTTAATGTTTCTTGTTAACTAGTCATTAATAAGATTGATTTGGTAAACTTAAAATGAACTTGGAAAATAGATTTTATGTTTCAGCCTAAGACTCAATAGCTCACGATCTCACCTTGGGGTAAATGTCTCTTTGGTAGATTTCTTTACATGATAGGAATATACCCGTCGGGCGGGGGTAGTCACAATTGGAACTTAATCTTAATGAATTCAGATAACTTGGTTAACACATAAATATAGTTAATTGGGTTACTCTGGGTGTTTGCATCTGACCAACGGAAGATACTTCGCATATTTTCGTGTTCCAAGTTAATAAACAGATATATTGCACAAATATGAGATAATCACTTCATCTTTAAAAGATATTGCAAGGATTCACAACCCTAGATAACTTCTTAATATTGAATTTTCCTTCAATTTACTTTCGCACTGTTTTAATTACTTGTCTTTAGTTTAAAATCACTATCCAATCAACAAACAATCTATTAGATACTCGTAGAATTTTAACTTCAATCAATTGATAGCCTATGTATTAAGTTCTCGTGGGATCGATACATTTTATACTACTTGAGCGATACGTGCACTTATGTAACGTGTGTGTTTACCACCAATCACCTAGAATTGTTCTTGAGTTGTTTCAAAGTAGTGAGATGTTGTGATATTTTATATCGTACCGCAAGATGAGTGAAAAAGTGTCAAACCCACAAGGATTATGTTCAACTCACACTAAGTACTATAAGTAGTAAATCTAACTTTATTTAGAAAATAATTAATTAAGATTAACTTCAATACTAAGATATGAAAATAATTAATTAGGATAAACCAATACGAGAGAGATTCTAGAGTCTGATTTCACCTAGCTATCCCCTATGTATTGTCATGCCAATCAATCATTGTTCAGTTGTATTATTTATAAGTCAAGAATCCTAAAGTATTCACTCCCTCTGCTGAACAACAGTGAAAATATTATCAACTAGAGACTTCGATATCACTATAAAAATCTAGTAATCAATAACTCATTACACTTTGAGATTCTATGTTAACGACTTCAAAGGAACTATAGATTCTCCCGAACTCTATAAACTCATAGGTTATATTCTCTAGATCTTATTCAAATCCCTCTCTCCCGAGCGATAGATTCTAAACATGCATCATCTCAATTTGTGGCCAAAAAACAAGAAGCATTAAACGTAAGAGAATACAAATAAACTTAATAAAACTTCATCACAATTAAAATACATAAGTTCAAGCATTAGTTACATCGTCCTCTAGAATAATGGAGTTAGTTCATGACTAAAGATAAAAAAAATGAAAATAAGGTCATAAACATAATGGATATCATTAGAGTTTAAAGAAATAAACTAGATGATTAAACCTGAATCGAATCCATTCCTCTTCGAACGTCACCGCCTTCGTCTCCTCTTGTCGCTCCTCAATCCTCCTCCATGGATCTCTCTAAAAATATGTGTTTTGAGTCTTATATTGTGTATTAGCCTCCTCCATAGGGTTTTGGACAATCTTGTGTATTTATAATAAAATCTTGGAGTCCTTGTGCATGTAAAACCTTAAAAATTGGTGTTTCTGGGCTCTGCGGGGCACCACAGCGCTGGAAAGTGGCGCCGCGGTGCCAAACTCACTGGAATTTACTATGGCTGGTTTCTGTGGGCGCGTCGCGATGCTTGGCAGTGTTGCTGAATATTATGTTCTACGTTTCTGCTCTTCCCGCGTGCTTCCGATGCGTCCGTAAGGACTCAAAACACGTAAAAATGCCCCAAAATCCATGTTCCAATGCTTCCTATAAATAAATCATAAAACAAACTACAAATACATTAAATAATATGGAATCTATCAAAATAGTAAGCTAAGAATGCATGAATAAGTGGGTATAAACCGTACTTATCAAACACCCCCAAACTTAAGATTTTGCTAGTCCCGAGCAAAAGAAAAAATAAAAACTAAATAAATAAACAAACAATAAGTAACAAAATTAACTAGGCCACTTTGGTAGGGTTCACGATTGCATTTAGCGTATGTAACAAGCCTTTAAACCCCTTGGCTGCCCTAGTGGACGAGTTATAGTCTCGTGATGGCTTACAGCGGCGATACCCACAAACGTCATTCACACATGCAATCATGTAAAAATATATAAAAGCAAAGAAAATAGTCCTGATAGTTATGCATATTATTGTCCTCAAAGAATCCTTATCAATGAAATCAGAGAACCTTTAAATTACGCAATGCAACTCAAATCCAAGTTCTCGAATAAATCATCTAAGCCACAATCACAGTGTGTGTTTGTGTAAAGGTTTGTTCACAGCTCGACTTATAAGTAAGCCAACTCAATGATTTCGTCTCAAAAATTGAGATCCGATGGGTCAAACCAACCTAGATATCTCAAATTAACTCTGTAATTGCCTTTCTGTGCTCAGTACGGTATGATTTTATTTTATTTTATTTTATTTTTTTCATCAATTTTTTTCAACACACCTACTCTTTAAGGTATCATTTCTCCTCATCGTGGTCCTAACACTCCCCGCTTCACGCTTATCGGCTATAGGTGGTTTCTTTTTATTTTCTTTTCAATTTTTTTTCTTTTTCTTATCATACCATACATCATATAATTTGAAATAGATATCTAAGCAAACGATCATTCATCGGTAATCAATTTCTTCAACTAGTCACTCTGCCAACTACATAGGTTCTTACTGCTGAAAACCTATTGTTAAGTACTTATGAGTATAACCTAGATCACATACTCAAGGCATCAGATAAAAATCAATTGGGACTTATCGTTTCTAAGATTTCATCTAAAGCAAACAAATTCATCATTAGACTTATGCTTTACTATCAAGGATTAAGAACAAATATTTTTTTTATATAGCAGGAACTATCACTACATGCACATACCCCCAAACTTAAAACTTGCATTGTCTTCAATGTAAGATAAACATAAAGAAGAAAAATTAAGGAACAACACTACCGGGCATGGAGTTAATCAAGCTCTTGTTGGTCAGAATTTGGTTGCACGAGCTTTTTGTGTTTCGTGCTACCTGCATAAATAACATGCAAATGAATAAAAAAAATAGCACAAAATAAAAAAAAATTAAAAATAAAGAAGCTAAAAATGAACAAAATACAAATGCAAGAGTTGCCTCCCCGCTAGCGCTAAGTTTAACGTCTTTAGCCAGATGCAAAAAAATAAGAATAAAAATAAAAATCTAAATTAAAGTCAAGATTACTTGGTAATAGTACTAATGAGAATTAAACAAACAATCCCCAGAAAAAGTGCCAAAAACTTGTTGTGATATTTTATATCGTACCGCAAGTGTACGATGTCAAGTTTTAGTAAAGATAAGTGAAAGAGTGTCGAACCCACAGAGATTGTGTTCAACTCACACTAAGTACTATAATTAGTAAATCTAACTTTATTTAGAAAATAATTAATTAAGATTAACTTAAATACTAAGATATGAAAATAATTAATTATGAGAAACCAATATGAGAGAGATTCTAGAGTCTTATTTTACCTAGCTATCCCCTATGTATTTTTCATGCCAATCAATCATTGTTTAGTTGTATTGTTAATAAGTCAATAATCCTAAATTATTTACTCCCTCTCCCGAGGAAAAGTGAAAATATTATCAACTACATACTTCGATATCCCTATAAAAATCTAGTAATCAATAACTTATTACACTTTGTGATTCTATGTTAACGACTTCAAATGAAATATAGATTCTCCCCAACTCTATAAAACTCCTAGGTTATATTCTCTAGATCTTATTCAAAATCCCTCTCTCCCGAGCGATAGATTATAAACATGCATCATCTCAATTTGTGGCCAACAAACAAGAAGCATCAAACGCAAGACAATATAAATAAACTTAAAAAAACTTCATCACAATTAAATTGACAATTAATACATAAGTTCAAACATTAGTTACATCGTCCTCTAGAATAATGGAGTTATTTCATGACTAAAGATAAAAAAAATGAAAATAAGGTCATGGACATAATAGATATCATTAGAGTTTAAAGAAATAAACTAAATGATTAAACCCGAATTGAATCCTTTCCTCTTCGAAAGTCACCGCCTTCGTCTCCTCTTTTCGCTCTTCAATCCTCCTTCATGGATCTCTCTAAAAATATGTATTTTGAGTCTTATGTTGTGTATTAGCCTCCTCTCTAGGGTTTTGGACGAGCTTGTGTATTTATAATAAAGTCTTGGAGTCCTTATGCATGTAAAACCCTAAAACTTGGTGTTTCAGGGCTATGCGGGGCACCGCGGCGCTGGCAAGTGGCGCCGCAGTGCCATTCTAACTGTAATTTACTTTGGCTGGTTTCTGTGGGCGCGTCGTGATGCCACAAGGTTGGGCGTTGCGATGCGTGGCAGTGTTGCTGAATGTTGTGTTCTGCATTTTTGCTCTTCTCTTGTGCTTTCGATGTGTCCGTAAGGTCCCAAAACATATACAAATGCCCCAAGATCCATGTTCTAATGTTTCCTACAAATAAATCATAAAACAAACTACGAATACATTAAATGATATGAAATCTAACAAAATAGTAAGCTAAGAATGCAGGAATACGTGGGTATACACCACATTTATCATGCGACTTGTTTGTTGTTGTAGAGATTAGATTAAAATGTTGGATTGTGTTAATTTTGATTATTTTTAGTTAATTTGATTAATTAGAAAAGTAAGGTTTTAAACTAAATCGAAATTGGGGCTTTTCATATATGTGTTGTATTTTGATGTATATAAGATATACAAATCATTTTGGAATTGATTGGAAATCATCTAAGCTTGTTTTGATAAAATTGGATCAAAATGATCAAAGTTGAAAAAGTTTGGTGGTTTCGGCAATTTGGAGGAAATTGTGATTTTTCGTTGTGAGTTTTATTTTGATGTATATGACATGTATAAATCATTTTGGTAGTGATTGAAAATCACCTAAATTTATATTTGACAAATTAGGACTAAAATGATCAAAATACAAAACTTTGGGTGTTAATGTTCCTAGAACATGCCAAGATCTCTAAGTTGTGATTTGTATGTGAATAAATCAAAAGAGAGTTTCGGAATACTCACATTGAGTTCAAAAATTTTTCCTTCTTTGTTGGATGTGTTGGAAGCTTCGGAGCTTGAGATCGAGTTCCAAACTCTCGAGTAAGTATCCCTATCACCTTCACTTGACTCCTTTAAGTGCTAGCTAGAACAAAATAAGCTCAAAATCGCCCTCCAAGAGAAGCAATATTCGGCTTGGGAGAGAGGGATCCAATCGGCCTTAAAGAGGCAAGGCCATTCGGCCAAGAAGTTCCAAGGCCATTCGGCCAAGGTAGAGAAAAGAGAGAGAAAAGAGTTTTGTGTTTTTGTTTCTAAAACCAAATTACCAATTACACTTTTACAAAAGGTGTATATACTTTTTCCAAAAAGCAAAGCAAAGTGTTGGAGGGAAAATGGCATTTAATGCCTCCAACCACTTCCATCACTCAAGTTGACACTTTATAGACATGTGATGTAAGTTGGTGGGACCCACTTTAATTCAAAATTCAAGTGGCTTGCTCCACACACTCCGGGCTTGGGTTCGCTTAATCCGATTAAACGAATTTTTTTGTCGCGACATAATTAAATCTAATTTAATTTAATAATAATGCCTAGAAAAATTATTACGGAAGTCGCTCGCAAATTAATTCCAAATTAATTTGTTCGCTTGAATTAAAATCCAACTTTAATTCCGCATTGAATTCTAATTTCAATCAATATATCTAATATATTATTTTAGCCCAATTAAAAAAAATTAAATAGTAATTCTAAATTAATCATTAAATTTACTTTACCGATTAATTCCAAATTAATCGCGTTCTCTCTCTTTGACGAATTTATTCCCAGATAAATTCTCGACGCAATTAATCCCAGATTAATTCTTTCTCTTTTAATTAATCCCAGATTAATTTATTACAATAATTCATCCCAGATTAATTTTCTCTCTTATAATTAATCCCAGATTAATTTTGTTCAAGTCAAACATCATCGGTGAATCTTCAGGATGCGACCCAAGAGATCCCTGGATATGTTGGCAGTAAATACTGTCATCGAACTATCCGAACACATGCGTACCCTGTACCACGCACTTACCGATTTACAAGACATGGTTGGCTTCTAGCAAAGCACCGTGCCTACCCAATTCTCCAGAAATATTCTTCTACGGAATACAAGATCTTTATCAGGCGTAGTATACGTAGTATTGCATATTACAATCCAGTATCGAATGTCACATGCTAGGCCTGGGGCTGAAATTGTGTCTGCCCCGTACGAAGCACATATCGGATCTCTGGTAACTAGTCTCTATAATAGGATAATCATGACCTTGTCATATTATCCCGATAGCTGCAGCATACAAGAGTACCAGTTTCATATCTTACGTGATCATCATCTCCATATGACTGAAGTGATACTTCCATCTTGGTGATACAAGCTTCAAGTTTTTCTGTGGGAACTGTATCAGTATCATGAATGATACTATCAACAACATCAATTCTGAAACATTCTTCCTCTTTATCTTCACTCGGGAATTTCATGGCTTTGAAAACATTGAAAATAACTTCTTGGTCCTGAACTTTCATGGTCAGTTCTCCTTTTTGTACATCAATCACAGTTCGACCTGTTGCCAAGAATGGTCTCCCAAGGATTATCGGCACATCTTTGTCTTCATCAATGTCAAGGATAATGAAGTCTGTTTGGAGAATGAGTTTATCAACTTTGACCAGCACGTCTTCAATGACTCCTCTTGGAAATGCGAGCGTTCTATCGGCAAGTTGTAGTGAGACTGAGGTAGGCATTGCTTCTCCAATTTTCAGTTTCCTGTAAATAGAAAAAGGCATTAAATTAACACTTGCACCTAAATCACATAAAGTCTTACCGATATAATGTTCTCCAATGGTGCACGGGACATTGAAACTGCCAGGATCTTTCAATTTCTGGGGAAGTTTCCTCTGAATAATGGCATTGGATTCTCCCGTCAATGCTATTGTCTCGTAGTCTCCCAATCTCCATTTTCGTGAAAGAATATCTTTCATGAATTTTACGTAGCTGGGCATTTGTTCCAAGGCTTCTGCAAATGGGATGTTGGTGTGCAGTTTTTTGAAAACCTCCAGGAATCGAGCAAACTGCTTGTCCAGTTTGTTTTTCTGAAGACGCTGAGGAAAAGGTATAGGTGGAGTGATCTGTTCTTTTTCCTTTGCTTCTTTTTCCTCCATCTGTTGCTCTACTTCTTTTGGAACATCTTCAATGGTTGCCTTGATTCCAACATCTTTGTTGATTTCAGTACCACTTTTCAAGATGATGGCTGACATTGCTCCTTCCCTCGGTTTTCTTGGATTTGGTTCTGTATTGATGGGAAGATTTCCTGGTGGTCTGTAACTCTAAGCATTGGCCAGTTGTCCAATCTGATTCTCCAATGCTTTGATAGAAGCAGATTGGCTTTGAAATATAGCGTCATATGCTGCTTGTTGCTTTTTGAACATCTCTGTAATCCATTCTTTCATTTCTGGTTCTTTTTCAAATTCCTGTCTTTTGTTCTGTTGCTGGAATCCAGGTGGTGGATAGTTCTTTTGCCCTGAATTGTTGCTCCATGAGAAATTGGGATAATTCCTCCATCCCGGGTTGTAGGTGTTGGAATATGGATTCTTCCACTGTCTGTTGAAATTGTTGACATAATTCACTGTCTCTTCAAGTTGGTTTAGTTCTGATGCTCCTCCATATGGTGAACTTGTGGATCCAATGTTGCTTTGCATGCCGAGAGTCTCCATGAATTTGCATATTTGATCCAGTTTGGCACTGACTGCTGAATTGGCTCCACTTCATAAATTCCAGCAATTCGTTGAATCATGCTCCTTTCTGTTGGCCACAATGAATTGTTGTTGGCCATTTCTTCGATTAGATCCCAGGCTTGATCTTCTCCTTTTACCATCAAAGCTCTGTTGGACAATTATGACCCATAGCGTCACTATTTGTACAGATCATGGTGTTGTTGTACAAATTAACTATGTGACAAAGGAGATTTCACTCTTATCATTTGTGATTAGATCACCAAGATGTATAAATGATAGGAGGTCCTTATGATTAGTTCCTGGATTGAGATGATATGAGACAGTATCAATCCACGAAGGATAAATCATTAAATATCCCTAGTCAGAGTATTATCGAGATTGGACATCGATAATGCGTAAAAGACTAGTATTACACTTCTGCGCGTTGTGAGGGCATAACGACATAGTTCTCATATATTTGGGTATAAGATACTCATGCAAGTGTAGTAGGAGGTTGTGTTTTACCGATGGTACGGAAAACAGCTTCGCTCTAGATAGACCCCCTCAGAATTCCATTGGTAGTAAGAATATGTGTCTATGGAAGTCCGAAATCAGGGTAGGTGTATTTGGTCTTAACCTGAGACTTGCACCGCTAATACTTGCGACAATCAATATACTTTGGTTTAGGTCGTCCAGGGCTTTAACAGGTTCTGTGTACGCCTCTGCTAGGTATATTGAGAATCGTAGTGTGTTGGGTATGATGTCAAGACGGAAGTATCACTCCAGTCATAGTGGAGATGATGGTCACGTAGGAACGGAACTGGTTCTCTTATATGCTTGAGCTATCGGGATAATATGACTAGGTCATGATTATCCGATTATAGAGACTAGTTACCAGAGATCCGATATGTGCTTCGTACGGGGCAGACACAATTCCAGCCCCAGGCCTAGCACGTGACATCCGATACTGGATCGAAATACGCAATACTATGTATACTGCGCCTGATATAGATCACTATATTCCTGTAAGGATATTTTTGGAGAATTGGGTAGGCATGGCGCTTTGCTAGAACCCAACCTTGTCTTATAAATCGGTACAAACGTAGTACTAGGTACTTATGTGTTCAGATAGTCCGAAGACCGAATTTACTGCCAACATATTCGGGGATCTCATGGGTCGCTTCCCGAAGATTCACCGATGACGTATGACTCACACTTTAATTAATCTGGGATTAATTAGATGAGAGAGAAAATTAATCTGGGATAATGTGAATAACATTATTTATGTGAATAACAGTATTTATATTTTGAATATAAATAAATCTCAAACATATAACATGACAAACAAATAGCTCCAACTGAATTAATCAGTTGAGACTTATAAGTGGCATTGTTGTCTGAGACACAATTAAACAAGACTCGTATATCCACACTTTTGAAGAGTGGATACTAGGACAAATTTGATTCCATTCAAATAAAGTCTACGAATCTAGTTTATTGGGCAAAGTGCCTAAAACACTATTTACTTGGTAAAAGTGCAAGTGTCATCGATCTGTTAGCCCTAGTTCATAGTGAAGCAAGTGGGCCCATGTCTAGCTAGGCTAGATGTGGATATGAATATTTCGTGACCTTACGGATGTGGCATCGCGTTATGGTTATGTGTTTCTTTTGAAACACAAATCGGAAACTTTTAGGGTTTCGACACGAAATAGACAAACAGATTGGCTAAAGTATTAAACCATCACGATTAGATCATGATGAAAATACTTAAGCAATAAGTTTCTTAAATACTTGAAAGAGTATAGTATTCTTTCAATGAGGACTCCTCCCGGCAGTCTGACGGTGTGTCCGAACAGATAAACCGAATTTTATTGGACATGATAAGGTTAATCATGAGTCGCTCTGAGCTACCATTTCCTTCAATGGATACGCATGAACAGTGCAGAACTTATTTAGAATAAGGTTCCATAAAAATCTGCTAGACAGATTTCATATTAGATATGAACAGGAAAGAAACCGAGTTTCTCATTCCTGAAGATTTGGGAATGCTAGGCATATGTTTGGATGATACCAAACTAAAACCCAAATCGGATAAGTGCCAAGTTATGGGTTATCCTAGGGATACCAAAGTATAGTACTTATACATCTCACCAGAGAACAATTTAATTGTTGCTCACCATGCGGGTTTCCTAAGAGGAATACCGATATGCAGTGGTAAGTGGGAGGAAAGTAAAACTCGATGAAAATAGGAGTAATACTATTCCAAGCACCGAGTCCTTAATGGAACACGAATAGTTCATCAAGGATGAAACTATACCATAATCTTCGTATAAACAAGAACCACATAAGTCGGAGAGAGTCAGAAAACAACCTAGGGTATGGGTTTTTGATCTCACCTTATAAAGATGTTAATCTTATTGAGGAATACGAACTGACTACGTATGAGGAAGTGATACAAGGTATCGACTCCCAATTATGGCAAAGTGCCATGATGTCCGAAATGGATTCCATGTATATCAACTATGTTTAGAAACTAGTTGATGTACCGGAAGGCAATGTGCCTATTAGTACTATATAAGTCTTCAAGGAAGACATACATGGACGGCAACATACCAACGTACTAAGCTAGGCTTGTAGCGAAAAGGGATCGTTATCAACATTGTGTTGATTATGAAGAAACCGTTTGCCTGGTGCCACGGTAAATCCATTTTGGATAATGCTTGCTAATACTGCATGTTTCATTCATGAAATATGACAGCTAAACGGGAAAATCACTTTCCTTAAAAGGAAACCTTTTGGAGGATGTTTACAACATCCTGACGGTTTTGTCGTACCAAAACTAGCAAACAAAGTTTCCAGGTTATTCGATCCATGGATGGATTGAAGCAAGCATTGGGTTCTTAGAATTATCTTTTTGATGTAATCATAATGGTATATGATTTAATTCAAAACGGAAATGATTCTTGTGTATATAATGAGGTTAGTGGGAGCGCACTGATAGTGACTGTCCTATAAATAATGATAATATATATCATTTCTTGGAAATGATATTCCCAAATACAATCGGTGAAAGCTTGGCTTTCGAGAAAATTCTCCGTAGAATTCTTGGGAGAAACAACCTTTATTCTAGGAATAAAGATCTACTGGATAGATTTAAAGTTGTTAATACTCTCCGAGAACTCGTACATTGAAATAAATGTACGCGACCTGGTGTCTCATATGCTTTGAGCATATGGAGTCACAATCAGGCCAATCCAAGTGATAGTCATTGGATTGATGATAAGAACATCCTTTAGTATCTTAGAGGAACTAAGGATGCTGTCTTAAACTATGGAGAATGACAACTTGAAGTGACTGGGATCACTGCTGCAAGTTTCCAAACTGAAATATACGACTGTAAGTTGTAACAACGGTACTATACAGTTTGAATAATGGAACAGTGAGCTGGATATCTTCCTAGCAAGATACTGTTACCAAATAAACAACAAATGCGGGTTATTACTGCAGCCAAGGCAGCAATAGAAGCCATCTGGGTCAATAATAATCTAATTAGATTAGATATAGTTCTGTTAGCAGCTGAGCTAGGCTTCAGCGTAGGCTAAAGAATTAATGGTCTCATCAACGATCCAGATATATACTTCGATATTCATCTGATTCATTCGGATCATACATCGTGGCGATGTGATGATCGAATAAATTGCACCAGATGATAATCATGCAAATCCGCTGACGAAAGCCTTTCCTCAGCAGTTTGAGCCAACCGTACATAGTTCGGGTGTAGGACACTCGAGTGACTGGCTATAGGCCAAGTGGGAGATTATTGGAAAATTATGACCCATAGCGTCACTATTTGTACAGATCATGGTGTTGTTGTACAAATTAACTATGTGACAAATGAGATTGCTCTCTTATCATTTGTGATTAGATCACCAAGATGTATAAATGATATGAGGTCCTTATGATTAGTTCCTGGATTGAGATGATATGAGATAGTATCAATCCACGAAGGATAAATCATTAAATATCCCTAGTCAGAGTATTATCGAGATTGGACAACGATAATGCGTAAAAGACTAGTATTACATTTGTGCGCGTTGTGAGGGCATAACGGCATAGTTCTCATATATTTGGGTATATGATACTCATGTAAGTGTAGTAGAAGGTTGTGTTTTACCGATGGTACGGAAAACAGCTTCGCTCTGGATAGACCCCCTTGAAATTCCAATGGTAGTATGACTATGTGTCTATGGAAGTCCGAAATCAGGGTAGGTGTATTTGGTCTTAACCTGAGACTTGCACCGCTAATACTTACGACAATCAATATACTTTGGTTTAGGTCGTCCAGGGCTTTAACAGGTTCTGTGTACGCCTCTGCTGGGTATATTGAGAATCGTAATGTGTTGGGTGTGATGTCAAGACGGAAGTATCACTCCAATCATAGTGGAGATGATGGTCACGTAGGATACGGAACTGGTTCTCTTATATGCTCGAGCTATCTGGATAATATGACTAGGTCATGATTATCCGATTATAGAGACTAGTTACCAGAGATCCAATATGTGCTTCGTACGGGGCAGACACAATTCCAGCCCTATGTCTAGCACGTGACATCCGATACTAGATCAAAATACGCAATACTATGTATACTACGCCTGATATAGATCACTATATTCTTGTAAGGATATTTCTGGAGAATTGGGTAGGCATGGCGCTTTTCTAGAAGCCAACCTTGTCTTGTAAATCGGTACAAATGTAGTACTAGGTACTTACGTGTTCGGATAGTCCGACGACCGAATTTACTGCCAACATATCCGGGGATCTCATGGGTCGCTTCCCGAAGATTCACCGATGACGTATGACTCGCACTTTGATTAATCTGGGATTAATTACGGAGATATTTTATCTGGGATAAAATATTAATTAAAAGAGAGAGAACGGTTAATTTGAAATTAATCGATAAAATTATTATATTCGATATATTAAAAGAAATTAGATTCGACGCGGAATTAAAATTAGATTTTAATTCGGGCGAACGAGTTAATTTAGAATTAATTCGTTAGCGGTGTGAATAGTGATTTTGCTAGGCATAATCATTTAATTGCATCGTAACGGAAAATTCGTTAATTTGGAATTAGCGAACCCGAGCCCGAGAGTGTTTGCGAGCACATTCGCATTTTGAATTCGAGTGCGGCACACAAATCACATAAAGCGTCAAATCGCTAGTCAAATCTAGCGTCACATCATCCGTCAATCAAGTGATAGATGTCTTTCACTTTGAGTGATTAACACCAGTCACTATTCATTAATTGATGGGAGTTGATGGAATTGGTTGGCATAAATCATTTGACTTTTTGAAAGGAAATAAATGGTTAATGAATTTTAGAAATTAAAAGTGTATTAGATACACTTTCTTCCAACCAACACACACAACTCTTCTCTCTTTCTTCATCTCTCATTCACGCCCACTGTGGGCTGTTTTCTCTTCACTGGTTTTGCTAAAAACCGTGAGTCATGGAGAAGCAAATGTGTTGATTTTGTTGCAAAATCAAGAGTGCTAGCACACAACGGAGTCTTGCGAAGGTGATAGGGAACCGTACTTGTGAGCATGGGATTTCAATTGAAATATCACAAAGCTTGGAGCTTGCATTGAGGACCAAAGCCGAAAATGGGGACACATTTTGCAGCTCACTGCTGAGACTCCAAGGAGGCAGAAAATGATTTTTTTGTTGTCCACCGCATCGCTCAACCGATCATTGTGAGTATTCTGCAACTTCCTTTGATTATATTCGCACATGTTTTATGCTTGTTATTCGATCCTTGGGACCGTAGAACTCCAACAAGCTCCTCCAGCAGCAGCATCAATTGTGGTTCTCATCAGTCCAGAAAGTCCATTATAGAATGATTGGACTTGAAGCCATTTTGGAATCTCATGGTGAGGACATTTCCGGAGAAAATCTTTGTACCTTTCCCAAGCTTCGTAGAGAGTTTCTGATTCTTGTTGCACAAAGGATGTGATGTCATTCCTCAGCTTTCCGGTTCTGGCTGGTGGAAAGTACTTTGCAAGAAATTTGGTGGCTAAAGTGTTCCAAGTTGTGATGGAACCTGCTGGTAGTGAATGTAGCCAAGCTTTAGCTCTGTCCTTCAAGGAGTATGGAAAAACACGCAGTCTCATTGCTTCTTCAGCTTCTCGATTGTAATTGAAAGTGCCGCAAACTTCCAGGAAGTTAATGATGTGGGTATTAGGATCTTCAATTGCTTTTCCCCCAAACTGCACTGATTGCTGAATCATCTGAATGTAAGTTTTGATGTCACCTGCATTTGCTGGTAAGGGAGGAAGTACAATACAGGAAATGAGGCCATCAACCACCTGAATGGTTCTGTCTCGAATGGGAATTGGTGGTGCAACCTCCAAAGGTTCAGGTTCCATGTTAACAATTGCTTCTTGGCCTTCTCGTATTTCCCTTCTCAACTGTCTGATGGTTCTTTCAATCTCTGGGTCAAGTGATCGTAGTGCAAAGCTTCTGGTTCATCTCATGAAGGATCTAAGAACCTGAAACACAATAAAATGAAAACAATAAGTAAAAAAAAATTAGATACAAGTAACGAATCTAACCTCAAAAATAATAATGAAAAATAAATAAGTCCCCGGCAACGGCGCCAAAAACTTGACCGGTGCATAAACACACGCGTATAACGCAAGCGCACGTATCATTCAAGTAGTATAAAAAGTATCGATCCCACGAGGACTTAATACCTAATCTATTAATTTTATGAGGTCAAGTGATTACTAGTATCTAACAGGTTGTTTGATTGATTTGAAATGGTGACGATTCTAAATTTAAAAAACAAGTAAATAAAATTGTTCGAAAGTAGGTTTTAAGAAAATTCAATATTAAAATCTATCTAGGGTTGTAATTTCTTCCAATATTATTTAAAGATGAAGTGGTTATCTTAAAGTTGGGTAATATATTGATTTATTAACCTGGAACACTAAATTATGTAAAAGCCTCTTCCGATGGTCAATTATAAATACCCAGTATAACCTAATTGAACCATATGTCTATGTCAACCAAATTACCTGGATTCATTAAGATTAAGTTCCAATTTAGCTACCTCCGCCCAACAGGTATATTCCTATCCTGTAAGGAAATCTATTAAAGAGTTATCTATCCTCAAGGAAGATCGTAGGCTATTGAGTCTAAGGTCTTAAACTTAAAATCCATATGTCTAGTTCATTTTAAGTTTACCTAGTCAATTTTATTAGTGGCTAGTTAATAAAAATCATTAAGATTAAGACTCAATAAAAAAATCTTTGTATTACCCAAACTATAATCTAACCCCTTATAAACCGATGATATTAGAATTCATCACAACCCTAGATAACTAACTTATTTACAACATATAGCTAGGGCTGGTAAAAACTTAAAAGACATAAAGTAAAATTACTAAAAAGTAAATGCGGAAAAATAAATGCAATAAAATAAAATGCTAAGGTAAAAGGAATTAACTTCTACTATTTACTACTTAGATATCTCTCATAATATAATATATATATACTTGTGATAATTTTTCCAACTAGCCATATAGGCGGTAACCTGATTAAGTCAAATTAAAACCAACCAGCCATTAAGGCGGTAATATTTGTCCATAAACCACCCATAAAGGCGGAACCAAAATAAACCTGCCATATAGGCGGTAAGAAAATTTACTTACCAACCGACCAATCTGGCGGTATCCTCATTAAATCAAGTTTAACTAGATTAAAATGAATAACCAACCGACCAATATGGCGGTATCCTTTTTAAGTCAAATTTTAAATAGTTAATATATTATATTAAAGGGAGATTACTCTAAATAGCAATAGTAAAAGAATTACCTTTCACCCTAGCAGGGAAAAGTTACCTACTCATGGTGAATAGTAAAAACTGTAAAAATAAAGAAAGTAAATTACTATTATTACAGAACGTAATTAAAATTAATTACAAAACTAAATTTTAAAGAAACTAAGAATAAAACTCTTTATTTACATCAGAGAATTCAGAAGGAATGGTACATCTAAAACTGAAACATCGAGCTGAATTTATAGGCCTCGGTAGGCCATGGGCGTCGCAACGCCAAGCCATCGTCGCGATGCGCGTTGATCACTGACACACGTTGCTTTGGCTTTGCAAGATCGTGACACGTGTCACGCTTATGTCGGCAGTTGAATTATTGATGTCGGTAACATGTGATGGCGACACGTGTCCAGGCGCTCGTTAGCATGATTTGCTGAGATGTTGACACGTGACAAGTGCATTTTAGCGTAGATGATGATTGTCGGCATCTTAGGATGATGACACGTGTCACGGTGCATGTTAGCGGATCGGTTGTGATGGTGACACGTGGCACGGCGCACGTTAACAAAGTCAACTTTTCAGATTCTGACTTGTGGACCCAGCGCACGTTAGCAGAACTTGGTGCACATTAGGCGTCGCGTCGCCAAGGGTTTGCGCGTCGCGACGCGCCAAAATTACCAAAATGCCTTTTTTCCAATTTTCACTGTTTTGGTCCAAATCACCTCCAGAATGTCCTGAAACTTTATTTATCTACAAAATTACATAAAACACATCAAAATATTAACAAAACTCAAGAAACTATACAAAATATTAAGTTAAATGAGTGGTAAAAAGTGATAGATTTACCACTCATCAATTTCACCGAGGCCATAGGGTGATTTGATGGCTCGGGTTTTTATTCGTTCTATCGAGGTCATATGGTGAATTGATGGCTCGGGGTTGCATTCATTCATGTGATGCCATAGGGTGATTTGATGTCTTACGGCTGTATTCATTACGCCGATGCCATATTGATGGAACAAGAATGGTACATTCCCTTGTGGCCAGTTTGGTTCATCAGCTCGGGTCAGGTTACGTCCCACCGAGACCTTAATACGATTTGTTGGCATGAGGTTGGAGTTTTTCCCCATGGCCAAACGTTGATGGCACAAGGAAGGTACATTCCTTTGTGGCCAGATTTCTTGATCGGCTCGGGGTCGGTTACCTCCTTTCGAGAACTTAGTACGATTTGTTGGCATGGGGTTGGAGTTTTTCCCTCTTGGCTAAGTATTGATGGCACAATGAGGGTACATTCCATCGTGGCCAATTTTCTTGATCGGCTTGGGGTCCAGTTACGTCCCACCGAGACCTTAGTACGATTTGTAGAGGTGGCAATTTGGGTCAGGATTCATTTATTTGTTCGATTCGATTCGCTTTAAAGCGAATACGGGTTTGAAAAAATGGATTCGTTTAATAAATGGTCGATTCAATTCGATTCGTTTATTAAACGAATCGAATACGAATTTAAGCTCATTGATTCGTTTATTCATTTAGGATTCGTTTTATTATTTTTATTTACTAGTTCTTGTTAATTTTCAATTAAGATTCAAGAAATTATAGCTAATCACCATAGAAAAAGTAATATTTTCGATATTTGGTGAGGTATTTTTGGTAAATATATTAATTACATATTTCATATGTATATATTTATGAATAATTAATGTAAATCAAGTTTAGTAAATTATTTTATTAAATAATATCATGACTAAACGAATAAATGAATATTCGTATTCGATTCGTTTATTTAACGAATCGAATACGAATCCTGATATTAGGATTTGTTTAATAAACAAATCGAATACAAATCCATCATATTTTTATTCGATTCATTTAGGATTCGATATAAATTCGATTCGTTGATTTATTTTGCCACCCCTAACGATTTGTTGGCATGGGGTTGAAGTTTTTCCTTATAGCCAAGTGTTGATGACACGATGAGGGTACATTCCCTTGTGGCCAGTTTGTTTAATGGCTCGGGCTCGGGTTATGTCCCACCGAGGCCATATTGTGCTTGTTGGTTTGAGGTTAGTGTTTCTCCCTCATGGCCAGGTGATGAGTGTCACAAATGGGGACATTGCCCTTATGGCCGGGTTAACACACTAGATCGGGTCAAAATGTATTCTCTAGAGTGGAGGAGAAAGTCAGGCAAAGGCCACTAATTTTGAAGAAGTGTTGAATTTTCTAAGTGTTCCAAGAAGGAACTCGCGTAGGGCTCGGGCATCAGAGTTTGTTAGATGGCATGACCTCTTGGGGGAACAACTGTGTTAATGTCGATAAAAAATGGCTAAGTGTTGAAGAGAGTAATCGGGCCTCTGGATTTTGTAAGATATGCGCTAAGTAGAGAAGGAAAATAGAAGTGTAAAAGCAAAATTCATTCATTAAGATAATATTTTCTTTAATAAGGCCCCCTCAGGGTCACCCGAACACACAGCAAAAAGAAAAGTAAAGTTTATGCAACACGGGCATCGGGTTCTGCAGCATGGGCATGTACATAAGCTTCAATGGCAGTAGAGAATAGGCCGGGGGCTTCTTCATTTGGTGCAATGGGGGAGAATGGGTCATGAACTTCTTTAGGAAGAGCAGCGGAAGTTGAGGGGCCGAGATCGCCTTATGTTGGAGGTGCCGTGAAGATCGGCCTAAGATCTTGGAAATCCTTAGGATCTTCATAAAAATCACTGAAGGCCTCTTCTTGAGAAATTTCTCCTTTGCACACCTTCAGGATCTTGTGAACCATGTCCAAGTCCACATTGGGGTGAAATGCTTCGAAAATCCCAACACAATCCTCCAGCCCTTCTATTTTAGCCTTCCGTTTGGCGGTCTCCAAACGTCCAAGATCCTCGGCCTCTGTCTTCATTAGATCTTCAAAGGCTTTCTCAAGATGCTTTGTCTTTTCCTCAAGTTTCCTCTCAGTTGCGGAAATCTTCCATTTCAGAGACTTGTTTTCATCACCTTGCCGGGTCACCTCAGCCCTTGCGTCGTCCCTCTCCTTCATTGTTATTCCCGAGGCCTTACAGAGGGAAGTTGCATCGGATTTGGTATCAACCTCTAATTGTTTGAGGCTCTTGATCTCAGCTTGGGCCACCTTTAGCTGCTTAGACAATTCTTGTTCTTGTTCGGTCAGGCGATTTTGAAGCCTTTGTGTCTGACCTCATTCGGAGAAGGTGCTGATTATTAAGTCTCGGTTTGTGGCCATGATGTAGGCCATCTGCACATAAAGAATGGTGTCATAATAACAGAATGAATAAACAAGTTACTAAGGAAAAGTTCAGTTATCCATGCATGGAATCTACAGGATCTATTGATGATGTCCTCGAGAGAAAGTTCTTCATTCTCTTTGGCTTTCTCCAGGTTGACAATGTCGGCCATGTAATTTATGGCCATGAGGAGGTGGGTCATTTTATCCCTTACCCCCTCGGGGAGGTTGTCAATCCCGAACAGCGGGACGCTATCGTCGGCTTGAGGGGGGATTGTCGGGTTTTTACCCTTGCGGCCCAATATTTTACTCTTACGGGCTCTCTCTGTTGGCTCATCAGTATCTTTCGATCTGATGGGAGCATCGTTTATGGTCGGGAGGGAGCTAATATGGCTTGGGATACTTGAGGTGCGTCTACGATTGGTATTGGTTGAGAAACATTGGGTAGTTGGGTTGAAGAGGTCTATATTTGGGTGGCCTGAGGAGCACCCAAGAGCCCGACAGATGAGGTAGCCGAGTATGCCATCTTTTGCCTAGCCTCGGGAGGTGTAGTGACTCGGGACCGAGTACCTCTAGATCTTTCCTGAGCAGCTCTCAATACCTCCCGAGCCACCTGGGCGGGGTCCTTTTGACCAGACATTCCTGTGAATAGAAGGGAACAATTAAGGTATGAGAAGGGAAAAAATAACATCAAACAAAAGACAAGGCAACAAATAATAAGTTAGTGTGTTGGTCAAAACCTACCAGTTGTTGGATAATATGACCCATAGCGTCACTATTTGCACAGATCATTGTGTTGCTGTAGCAAATTAACTATGTAACAAGGAAATTGCACTCTCGTCATTTGTGATTAGATCACCATAGATATATAAATGAAGAGAGGTCCCTATGATTAGTTCCTGGATTGAGATGATATGAGACAGTATCAGTCCACGAAGGATTAATCATTAAATATCCCTAGCCGTAGTATTATCGAGACTGGACATCGATAATGCGGAATAGGCTAGTATTGCACTTGTGCGCGTTGTGAGGGCACAACGGCATAGTTCTCATATATATAAGTATTGGATACTTGTGCAAGTGCGATAGGAGGTCGTGTTTCACCGATGGTACGGGAAACAGCTTCGCTCTGGATAGACCCTTCGGAATCCCATTGGTATTATGACTAGGTGTCTATGGGAGGCCGAAATCAAGGTAGGTGTGTATAGTCTTAACCTGAGACTTGCATCGCTAATACTTACGACAATCGGTAAACTTTGGTTTTGGTGGTTGGGGGATCTTAACTGGTTCTGTGTTCACCTCTTCTGGGTTTATCAGGAATCGTAGTGTATTGGATGTGATGTCGTGACGGAAGTATCACTCCAGTCATAGTGGAGATGATGTCACGCAGGATACGGTATTAGTGCTCTTAAGTGATGCGCATCCAATCGTGATATTATGACCAGGTCATGAATATCCGATTATAGAGACTAGTTACCAGACATCCGATATGTGTTTCGGACGGGGCAGACACTAATCCAGCCCCAGCCCTAGCACGTGACTATCCGATACTGGGCCGATATGCACAATACATTAGTATACTAC
>SKCR01011748.1:0-50353 GCA_019454045.1 Zanthoxylum bungeanum | reverse complement strand
GACAAAGGATTGGATCCTTATAGTATGATGTTGAAATTGAAGGATCTTCACAGATCTAACCTTAGATCTTAGAAGTACGAATTGCAAAAGAAGCTCTTTCACTCGCGTACGGGGCAGACACAATTCCAGCCTTAGGCCTAGCATGTGACATCTGATACTGGATCGTAATACGCAATACTTAGTATACTACGATTGATAAAGATCATGTATTCCTTAAAAGAATATTTCTGGAGAATTGGGTAAGCACGGTGCTTTGCTAGAAGCCAACCATGTCTTTTAAATTGATAAGAACGTGGTACCGGGTACACACGTGTTCCGATAGTTCGACAACCGAATTTACTGCCAACATATCCAGGGATCTTATGGGTCGCTTCCCAAAGATTCAGCGATGACATTTGACTCGAAAAAAATTAATCTAGGATTAATTATGAGAGAGAGAAAATTAATATAGGATTAATTGCGGCAAGAATTTATCTGGGATAAAATTCGGATAGAAGAGAGAGAACGATTAATTTGGAATTAATCGATTAAATAATATATTGGATATATTAATTGAAATTAGATTTTAAAGCGGAATTAAAATTGGATTTTAATTCGGGCAAACGAATTAATTTAGAATTAATTCGTAAGCGACTTTAATAATAATTTTGCAAGGCATAATTATTTAATTAAATTATATTTAATTATGTCGCAATGATAAATTAGTTTAATTTGCATTTAAACGAACTCGGGCCCGAGCGAACTTACGTGTTGGATTGTTCGACTTAAATTTAGAATTTAAAAGTGGTGGGACCCACTTGACTTACATCAACATGTTTGACATGTGATGGAAGTTGTTAAAGGTTGTGTAAGAATTGGTTTGCTTATTCAACACACAAACAAAACCAACACACTTTGTTTTAATTTTGGAAAGACTTATACCAACTTTTGAAGTTGACATTTTGTAATTGGTTTTAGAAATCAAAAAAAAAAAAAACACTCTCTCCCTCCTAGCTATTGCTGTGAGCTTCCTTTCTCCCTTTAGAAATTTTGTTGCAAAATTTCTTCAAGCTAGCACTTAAAAGGAGTCAACTAAGGTGATAGAGAAACTAATCCCTTGAGTTTGGAACACAAACACAAAGCTTGGAGCTTCCGAAACGAAAAGATTTTTGAAATCTCAACATCCGATCATTGTAAGTATTTCCGTAACTTCTTTGAATATTCACACACAATATCATCTTATAGATCCTTGGCATGTTCTAGGAACACTAATAGTTACCATATCCCTGAGCCTCATGACGTGCACATGCATGACATGACGTGAGCTAAACTTGATTTGCATTTGAATTACTTTTACACGCATTGACTTATTAATTTGCTAAACATACATGTCTGAAGCAAAAATACACATGGACTACATGCAACAGGCTATACATAACATGAATTACACAACTATCAACATTCATCCATATAGCCTAAAATAATACAATATTTACTACAAGAAAATTGACTTTTAGTGGTGAAAATTTTTGCCACTAAAAGTCATTTTTTCGCTACTAAAACTATTATTGGCGAAATATAATTTCGCCACTGTTTCGTCACAAAAGGTATTAGTGGCAAAATTTATTTCGCTACTAAAAGCTAAATATTTTTAGTGGCGAAACTGTTTTTCCCCACTAAATGTATTGTTTCTTTAAAAATATAATAAAATAAATAATTCTCAAATTTTTAATACATCTTACGATATTTTGTATTGTAAAATGACACAAAACATAAATTTTGATACATTAATCTAATGATCATATACATTAATATATGTAAATAGAATATTTATATTTACAAGTAAAAAATATATTATGTTCTAACATTAAAACAGATAAATGATCAACTAGTTACAATTCAAAAATCGAAAGCTATTGGTTTCGTCTTATATCTAAATTTATATTTTATATCCAAACTATAAAAAAACTTTGAACATATGGGAATGTCATCAAGGAAACCATTCATCGAATGAACTAGCTTCTCATTTGTCCACTATTTTTTCAACCAACAAAATAGCTATCTGCATTTGTATGAAAATAATTATATCAGTGTATATTAATCTCATATCAATAGATAAACAAAAACTAATTATATGTTAAAAAATTAAAACTAAAGAAATGAGAAAAATTAAAGAAATAAAATTAAAGTCAACTTGAATTTATGTTTTGAAACAATATTTCAAATTACCTGATATTTATGAAATGTCTATGGAACAGAAGTCATAGAACTGTTGTCGAAATATATCATCTGAAACTGATTCGATGTGATTTCAGTCATTTCTTCCTATCTTCACCATCACAAGGTTAAGTTGAAAAAGAAAATATTCTTACAACCAAACTACTTTACTTTGTAATCTTAAAATTTGATATCAACTCACTTTTCTCTGTGAAGTCATCGTTGGAATTGATCTCGTAACTGCTCCATTCAAAGCCTTTTGATATATATAATATAAATGTAAATTCCGTAATAATAGTATTATAGGCATCATAAATATATTTGATTAAAAAACAAGTACATGTTACTCATGTTGCTCTCCACACATATGAGACATATATTATTGAAAGATTTGCCAGGTGTGAAATTCCATTGTATTCGAGGAGTCAAGGATTTGCTGGGAATTTCGGATCGAAGAAGAGGCAGATCCAAATATCACTGATACCTCCAGCCAAGAGGAGTGAGAGAGAGCCCATTACCTTGTAGCCTCGCTTACTGACTAAATATATTACATATCAAGTAAGCGTACAACTCCTACAAATATGACCATCAAATAGGACAATCGAATAATATTTTAAAGATTTTTTTCACCATTTTGTTAATCAAAACATAACTTACAATATCACATTGAATTGGACCAACAACATTTGGGACTGATTTTTTCTCATCAACAGTCTTTGAAGAAGATGAACCAAACTGTAAATTTATTGAGCAAATATTTCAAAACACAAGAATGTATAAAGAGTTTTGTATAAATATCTTATTACTTACTGGTGGATGATGACTCTCCCGCGAAAAGGCTAACTCTTCTTTCACCAAGCATTGCAACTCTTTCTTCATTTCAATGCATAGCTCCTCACACAACTTGGCCTCTATCTCTGCACTGAGTGTAACTTGAAGTTCAACCTCTTTTTTTAGACAAAAATTCGTCACATTCTCCTCAACTTTATATTGAATTCGAGTAGTTATCTCTTCATTCGTCTTATTAGGATGATTTTGTTGCCCTCCATGATGTACTCTTTTGAAAGGGAGATAGCCTTCTCTCATACCTCTTTGGTATCTTGATCTATGCCCAAGAACAATTGTGAAAGCTTATTGGGTTGTAAGTGTGTCAACTTCATTGCATTGCAATTGTGTTTCATGCAATTCCCACAACTTTTGATAAGCTTCTTCACCTTCTTTATCCACCCAACTGCCATCATTTTTCTTTCTTTCTTTGGCAAAAGTCTAACATATTATGTTGGTTCTTCAGTATTTTCTAAGGTACTTGTTGTGCTTCTCTATGAGTTGGATAAGATAATGTAAAATACAATAGAATATAGCAAAATATAGCAACATGAGTTACATAAATATATCAATGGAAAGAAATAAAATAACACATATACTGACAATAAAATTTTACCATTTCGTGCGCAATTCTTGCAATAGACTTGGTACCCACACAAACAAATATTTTTTATTTTTTTCGATTGGCATAATTCACTTCACTAATATGCTGCATTGGAAATTTTATATTAATAACATGTGAGGAAAATAAAAATCTATTTCTTTATTTTCTTAGAAATCCAATTCTCAGAAATGCCGAAAGAGAAATCCAGAAACTAAAGAAATCCAATTTTCTAGATTTCTACAGTAGCATAAATCCAATTTCTAGAAGCAGAAATCCAGTTATTGTTGAATTTCTGCATAACTGAAATTCTGCAGAACTAGAGAAATCCTAATTACCAAAATCACCAAACACTTACCTTAGACCCCAATGGCAACTGGTACGAGGCTCAATATCTTAACGCAACTTTAAAATGCCTCACTGACCAAACCTATTATAGTGCTATAAACCAAATTATCCCAACAAGACACAGTCAACCTTCTCTCCAACCTACATAAAGGCCATAACCAAAATCCAAAAAGCCACTTAAAATACCATTTCGAGACATGAAATTTTACCGTTTTATAAATCATAAACAACTAATTTTTTTAAAAAAAATCAGAAGCATCCTACCATTTCAAAACACAAATAAAAAAAATCTAATTCCTGCTGAATTTCGTACACTAATCTTACACAAATTTATTAATCAGGTATAAAAATGGAAAGCTGGATTTCTGCTGCAAATGATTTTTACTGCTGCAGAACTCCTGAAACTAGATTTTTGCCGCTACAAGATTTCTGCAACAGCAGAAATCCAGATCTAGTTTTTGGATTTTTACTGTGGTAGAAATCCAGATCCATTTACTAGATTGCTGCTGCCGCATAAGCTCTCAAAACACTAAAATATAACTACAAAGATCTCATTAACTTCGAGAAAGCTCAATAAACAAACAAACAAAAATACAACTCCAAATCTTTCTCCATAAAAGATCAATTCAATTCTTTCACATCAAATAAAAATTCTTAAAACACCAAAATCACTAATACCCAGTTCACAATTTATACCTTTTCATGGAATTATCAAAATGATCAATATCCAGTTGCAAATCCTTCATCAAAATCAAAAACTCAAATTCCCACATCAAAAAATCTAATCTTGTTGTAATATCCCGAGTTTTTCAGAACAGTGCTAGAAGGTTTTCGAAATAAAGTTTAGGTTTTGAAATTGGATGGTGTTAACAAATAAGAGATTATGTATTCGAAAATAGATCGGAACATTTTATAATGAAGCTTCATCATGTTGGAAAACTCGTGGTTTCGATAACTAGTTACGCGATATTTTTTTATATCGTTATACGCATAAAAGTTTTTTATTTCGGCTATAAAAATAGCAAATGAAATCTGATTGACCTGATTCTTGAATCATCAAACTCATTTTTCCGAGATGAATAACTTTTGTGTTAAACACTTTTCAAAATTTGTATCATAATGGCTTCACAAATATGATTTTCTGAGAAAGCCCCATGGCAGGGATCTAACTGCAATTTCGTGGGGGTCAAAATATAATTTCCCAAATCTTTTCTACATATACCCCAAGGTTTTCAAGATTTGCAAATTTGGCAAAAGAAAACATGTTTCCTCCCTCGACCCCTTCCCCTTCAAACTGTCGTTCTAGTTTGCTTGCTCTTCGGCCGGCCAACCGGCCACCACCAGTCGATCGACGACCCAATGGTGTGTGCCTAGACAACCCTCGTCCAATGGTGGCTGGCGAGTGCCCTGAAAACGCCGACAATTTCGGAAGGAAGAGGAAAAATATGTGAGTAATGGGTTTCACGATCCCGGCTCATCGTTTCATTTCACGGCCCGAGCCACCCATCAAATCAAAGCTATCAGAGAGTACTACAAGTTGACGGTGATAGATTTTCCATTCTGTGCACGGTTGCACGTGAATCGAGGAAGAAAATGGTTGTAAATAGTGACCCACGAGTAAACAGTATCTCCGATCAGAATTCCGTCGATGCTCGTGCGTTCGTGGGATCATTTAAAGTCCTTATATGCCCTGGAAATCTAGCTAAGACCTCCCGGTAAAAAGTCGCTAATTTCAAGTTTATCATTGAATATTCGAATGTTTCCAGTAACTTTATAGAATAGCGTAATTGTATGAATTAAATTGTTTAAGCATAAGTATATTGAATATATGCATTTGGTAGAATGCAAGTGAAAACATAACGAATTAGATCGATCCGATAGGTTATGTAAGTTTTCGTTAAAGTGGATTTTTTGTACATTGATGTGTTTTTGATCGTGATGATAGATATAAGATGTATATGATGGTACGATAATGTTTAGATAAAATCGGGCAGGTTCAAGGGTTCGGGACCCTTCCGTAGCATTTGCGAAATTTTTTTTGGAAGATTTTCAAAAACACATAAACCAAGGATTTAACTTAACTAGTGTCTCGAATTAGTTTATAATGATGTTTTAAGATTAATATAACTCAAATCATTGAAATCGAACTTAATTTGATTGTCCCAGAAAGATCCAGAGGTTGTCATAGTTAAGTCGAGAATTTTGTTAAGTTGTGATTCTGATGGCGTTTCGTTATTTTTTTTGACAGGTTTGACTAGGAATTGGAGTACTCGTGAAGCTAGGTAAGTAACCCATGCGATGAGTTTTCGAATTATTTATTTCTTATTCTAAATATATATATATATAATATATATATATATATATATATATATATGTCAAGATGATTGAAATGATTAGGATAGTTAAGAGATGGATTTGAGAAAGGACTTTGAGATCGTGTATAGTTAAGTTAGTCGACCGTAACAGGTATGGACTTTCGTTATTGATATGATATGAAGTGAAATATTTGAGGATAATGCTATGATATGAACTAAAATATTTGATGAGTTTGATGTCTACATGTATGTATTGATGAATGTAAGTGTATGAACTCGTAATGGTATGTATGTATAAGTATATGAATAAGCATATGTATAATCGTTGGGACATGTATTTGTATATGTATGTGGTGATAAGCTATGTATAATATGAGTGTACAAGATCGGTAAATGGAATAATTTTGTTATTGATTCGTTCATGCGATTTATTTATATAAGGGTTGGAATGGTTAAGTGTGATAAGAAACGGGTATAGGCTAGATCATTCTTGAATGGATATATTAAAATGATAAGCTTCAGAACTCGGAAACTGAGTATATTTGATCGATAAGGGAAAGACATAAAAATTGTTAAAGATAAAACATTTGAATTAATAAAAATATGTATATATATATATATATATATATATTATATATATATATATATATATGAGTGTTTAGATGATGACATGAGGTGTTTGTCAAGCATATGCTTGTGTATGAGAAATCATGTGATGAGTTTGTGTTATATGATATGTGTGCATGTGTGTATGTTTAATTGGTTGATGATTTCGTGGTGTAGTAGTCGAGCTGGTTAGGAATCCGTTCGGAGGATATTCATCTCATACATATTCTAAAATAGATAATGAGTCTAGTACGAGCATTGTATGCGTAAATCAGCCATATGTATGTATTATTTGGTTATATGTCATTTGATGTATTGGTCGTTATGTATGCTTTATTGTCGGTTGCCTGATGATCGTATCTATGTTTGAGTGTATCTCTGTGTGTGATGAAATCCGTGATATGTATGGACTGTGTATGCTATTATCGAATGAATGAATAACTTGAAAACCAGTGTGAATATAAGATGTTATAAGTGTGTATGTTAAGTTTGTTATTGTATGTACGTATAATGTAAAAAAGACTGGATGTGTTTATAAGCTTCTAACTTCAAGTAAGAATTCTGAATTGTATTTGCATGAATATTATAGAACTGGGCTATGACACGTATGAATGTATATGAATCACGGGTGTTAAGCTATTGTAAGGTTATCGTGATTAAAAAAAGTTAAAGAAAATTTGTTTTGGTATTTAAAATAGTTTGTAATCGAATAGAAGAAATTTGATTGACTTACCGATTTGATGATATTTCAAGGATGCTTATTTGTGATAATGTATAAAAGTGACTTCATGTCTCATAGGAATGAAATAGATCTGACGATAGATGGCGTACTCTATGATATTCGAGTTTTACTTTGTATGCTTTAGATGTTTGGCTATTAGATTGGCACATATGTAGATATGCAAATATGAGGATTTAGCTCGTGTAAAGAATAAAGGATAAAAATAAAGTTGATAATTCTGAACTTGTAATAACTTGGTAATTCTGAAAAGCTATTGATATGTTTGACTTATATGTTTGTTTGTAGTACTAACATGGTTACTTATTGATTTTTATAACTCACACCAAATCAATTTATAGTTTTGCAAGATGACTTCCAGATTGGTCAACCACGACAGCTTTGGAAGTCATGCTCGAGACACAGATCACCCAAGCGGCAGTCACCCTCACACGTGTCCTGGGAGAAGTCCTAGAGGTTTAGGTTCTTTTATTATTATGTTGTCGTCGTGCTGAGCACGCTGGTTTGTATTAATAAGTTAAAGATTTGATTTACATTGATGTTGTGGGCATGAAGCCCTTAAGTGTTGTTTGATGTTGTGGGCACGAAACCCTTAAGTTGCTATTGGTGTGTTTTATGTGTACCTGAGGTTCTTTTATTTGTTTGATGTTTTTCTGAGATTCCATTTTAATGCTGGAATGTGATCCAAGTTTTCTAATTTTAGGATACATCATGCATAATTTCCTGTAAATTTGAAGGCTTATAGAGATGGATTAATCTTTTCTCCTACCGGTAGCATCCTTACCTCTAGCGGGGTGTTACAGTTGCAATGGCCAAAATCAATACATACCTAAAATATTACCAAAATCAATAGAATTTGCCATATTCAACACCCAAATAAAAATCATCAAGCAGCATTGCCTGAACCCATCACTGGCTTCCTGCACAAATATTTTAAAAGTTTTTAATGATGCTACGAATATTTTAAGTGGTGCTTATTATCCAACTTGAAATATTTTTCTCCTTACAAGTCTTGACATTGTTGGGGTGTTAGCTTTACCTAATAATAGTAATGAATTTGGTGATGTTTTTGTAATCCTAACAACGAATTTGATGATCCTAACTATGTTTTTGATGATGCTTCAAATGTAATTAAGAAATATGTTGCATCAATGAAGAAAAAATGACTTAATTATTACAGAGACATACTATTATTTTATCTTGTTACTTTTATTTTGGATCAAAGGTTTAAAATAGACGATTTGGAAAATATTTTATAAAGTTATTATGCTTTATCAGGTGAAAGAACTGTGATTGTTTCCTCAATTATTGACAATGTTAGGAGAACTTTAATTGATTTATACAATGATTATGTTGGTAGATATAATATTCAAATATGTTATACTACACAATTCATGAATGCATCAACTGAACAATATAAGCTTCCTATTGGTAGAAGTTGGTTAATGCAGCGAAGTAAAAAATCAAAATCTACAATACCACCACTACTAATTCAGAAATTAATGCATATCTAACGATAAATTTTGAGTTTCCCTAAAGTATTTTTCTAGGTGAGTAATTTCTTATCCTTAATTGGTGGCAAAAATATCAAGGATTATTTTAGTCCTGGACATGATTGCAAGGGAGGTATTAGCAACACCAGTCTCAACTGTATCCGTAGAGTAGACATTTAATATAAGCGGTAATATTATTGATGACAGAAGATCAAGGTTGAAACCGGAGACATTAGAAGCTCAAAAATGTCTTGACGATTGATGTAGGGTGGAACGTCATGAACAAGAAAATCAGCTGAAATTTTTTAAAGATTTTTATGATAACATTGACACAATTGGAACCAAAAGCTCAAGAACTGGACCGCCTTCCCTGGATGACGATGAATAAAATATTAATGGGGTAAATTTTTAAATTTAAAATGTAACAGAACTACGTGCGTTTTGATTCCTCTACTTTTATTCTTATTCTTTAGTAAATCTTTAATTTTTTTTCTTATTTTTATAAAAATTTTAATTAATTTATTTACTCTTTAGTAAGTCTTTAATTTTATATTATTTTTATGATAATTTGATTTAATTTATTAAAAAAATAATTTCAAACCTTAAATCGAACTGTACGGTTCAGTCGGTTTAAGATTCTGATGCGGTTCGTTCAATTACGATTTTAAACCGTAATCGAACCATGTGCTTCCCTACTCCAGAATGACTCACGTTCGTGTTACGTTCGAAGGGTGTTCAAACGTAATAATGATTTTTAGACATAATCTTCTCGATTTTCAGCCCACTATAAATCAATTTCTTAAGATTTTTCTCTCATTTTTTCTTCTCTTTCTCCCACACGACCATTTCTCTCTCCAAAATCTCTCCATTTTTCTTTGAATCAAGCATAGATCTTGAGGATTCCTATGTAGTCTCAAGCTTTAGGAAACTCAAGTAAGTCTCTAAGCCTACATTTAACTTATGTCTTGCATTTGGGCATAATCCATGAATTGACCCATCTTGTTTTTGCATGATTAGGTTGATAATCATCTTAGATAAATTGTCATTGAAAAGACTTGGTGCATGATTTAGATTGAAATTTATGGATTGTGTGAGTTGGTAATACCCTATGATTTGGGTATTTTGATGTGTTATAAAATTCTTGAGTTAAAGAATAATAATCATGCTTAGGAAAATATTTGTTAGTGTTAAACATGCATGGGTTAGGTAATTTGGCCACCAAGGGTTTGAGTTGGGCATAGCCACGGGTTTGGGGTGGCCTAATGCGGTTAATTAGATGGTTAAATGTGTGGCCAATGTGATTTGGTAGAAGAAATCACAGACATTATGTTATAAGGATAAAATCATTAGTAAGAATATTGAATTTTGTTATTGGAATGTAATTTGATAATAGAACTCTTCGATGTATGAGTCATATTTCTATGTTTGATAGAAGTGTCCTTTGTAATATTATTGACTCGTGGGTATCTAATTAGAAGTAATGGTTATGGTTCTGTTCGGACAACGTCCATTTTATACCTATTTTAAAATAGGTAATGGATCATGTACGAGCTTGTATGTATAAACCAGTACAAGTGTCAGCCTACGTGTTGTGCTTTAGTTTATGTTTTTTAGTTTGTGATTGAATTGTATGGCTTTAAGTTTTGAATTCTTGCGCATGAATAATGAGTCTGACACGTGCATGAATATCATTGATTGTTTCTCTTTTGAAGGAGTGATCGATATGTCATTTTTGAAAAGTTTTGAATCAAGTGTGGGCACTCCTGCTTATTCGCTTTCGGAAAGAAGTATTTTAGGAAAGGATTTTCCTTTTTTGGCTTATGTTTTGGTACCTTGTTATTTGATTATTTGATATAGTTTTTTTTTTTGGGCAAAATAAGAGAATTTCGAATAACTTAGTTTTTGATTGAGAATGAAAAAATATATATTTCCATCTCGACGCTTGTTATACATTTAATGATTTTATTTATATATATGTTTTTCATCGAGATGCTTGATTAAAGAAATATTTGATAATGAGCATGCATGATGACGATATGATTTCGTCTCGGTGCTTGCACATGTTTTAAATATTTTATGAGCTACTTATGTTTTGCTGAGATGCTTGGGTGGATCAAGAACATCTGAAATGGAATGGCTCACTACCTTGTCGACAAGGGTTTTATTTCACTTCTCGCTAAGTCGTTGTGCGCGACTTGGTAGTTGAGTGCTTAATTCGCTTGACTATGACATTGATGGAAAATATTATGAACTTTGATTTTGGTTATAACCAAAACATATTTTTAAGATATATTTCCAAAATGACTTGAAAATGATTATTTTATGTGTAGACACTGTATTTATTTTGCATTAACCCGATGATGAGCCTCATATTGAGGCACTACCTGAAAAGTTATGGAAGTTGCGAAAAACGAATGCCGAAAATGGACAAGCAGTTTGCTCGATTCTTGGAGGTCTTCAAAAAGATGCATATCAACATCCCATTTGCAGCAGCATTGGAAGAAATGCCCAGCTATGTCAAATTCATGAAAGATATTCTTTCACGAAAGCGAAGATTGGGAGATTATGAGACAGTAGCAATGATAGAAGAATGCAGCGCCATCATTCAGAGGAAACTTCTCCCAAAATTGAAAGATCCTGGCAGTTTCACTGTCCCATGCACTATCAGAGAACATTACATTGGTAAGGCTTTGTGTGATTTAGGTGTAAGTGTTAATTTGATGCCTTTTTCTATTTACAGGAAACTGTAAATTGGAGAAGCAATGCCTACCTCAGTCTCTCTGCAACTTGCTGTAGAACGCTCGCATTTCCGAGAGGAGTAGTTGAAGATATGCTGGTCAAAGTCCACAAACTCATTATCCTAGCAGATTTCTTTATCTTTGACATGGAAGAAGACAAAGATGTACCTATCATCCTGGGAGACCATTTTTGGCTACAGGTCGAACTGTTATTGATGTACAAAAAATGAGAACTAACCATGAAAGTGCAGGACTAAAAAGTTACCATCAATGTTTTCAAAGCCATGAAATTCCCGAGTGATGAAAAGGAAGAGGAATGTTTCAGAATTGACGTTGTTGATAGTATCATCCAGGATACTGATACACCTCCCACGGATTTTGAAGCTTGCATCACCAACATGACTGACAGCGAACTAGATGCTGAAATTATGGAATGTATCAACTATCTTGACAAGTCATTTCACTTCAAATCGACACCACATGTGGAAAGTCTGGAACTACCGAAGAAAGATCGAATCAAGCCTTCGATTGAAGAACCACCGCAGCTGGAGCTGAAGCTACTTCCGAGCCATCTCAGGTATGATTTCTTAGGAAACTCTTCTGAATTACCTGTGATTATTTCTCCGTCGCTAACATTGGAGCAGGAAGAAAAGTTGTTAAGAGTGTTACGAGAACATAAGAAAGCTATTGGCTGGACTATAGCAGACATTCGAGGCATTAGTCTATCATTTTATATGCATAAAATTCTGATGAATGACGAGTACAAACCCACACTGGAGCATCAACGGAGACTCAATCCAATCATGAAGGAGGTCATGAAGAAAGAAATTATCAAATGGTTGGATGCTGGCATCATCTACCCCATCTCTGACAGCACTTAGGTGAGTCCTATACAGTGTGTGCTGAAGAAAGAAGGAATTACCGTTGTCACAAATGAAAAGAATGAGTTGATTCCAACAAGAATGGTGACTGGATGGAGAGTATGCATAGACTACCGAAAGCTTAACAAAGCAACAAGAAAAAATCATTTTCCGCTACCATTCATTGACCAGATGCTGGATAGACTGGCGGGATATGAGTTCTATTGCTTTCTAGATGGATACTCGGGGTATAATCAGATTACCATCGCCCCAGAAGATAAAGAGAAAACCACTTTTACATGTCCCTATAGTGCTTTTTCTTTCCGTAGGATGCCATTTGGACTATGTAATGCTCCTGCCACATTCCAATGTTGCATGATGGCCATCTTCTCGGATATGCTGGAACAAAGTATAGAGGTTTTCATGGATGATTTCTCTGTGTTTGGAGACTCTTTCGACCACTGCTTGCAAAATCTGGAACTAGTGTTACAAAGGTGTGAAGATACCAACCTGGTACTTAATTAGGAGAAATACCATTTCATGGTACATGAAGGCATCGTTCTGGGACATCAGATCTCACAAAAAGGAATCGAGGTAGATAAAGCAAAGATCAAGGCAATTGAAAAACTACCTCCACCGACATCAGTGAAAGGGATTTGAAGTTTTCTCGGACATGCTGGCTTTTACTGGAGATTTATTAAATACTTCTCAAAGATTGATAAACCTCTATGCAATCTTCTGGAGAAAGATGTGCCTTTCAACTTCACCAAAGAATGCCACGAGGCTTTTGAAATCTTGAAACAGAAGCTGGTCTTTGCCCCATCATAGTAGCACCAGACTGGATCCTTCCATTTGAAGTGATGTGCGATGCTAGTGATTTTACTGTAGGTGCAGTTTTGGGACAATGCAAGGCAAAGATTTTCCATACCATTTACTACTCCAGCAGAACTCTAAATAAAGCTCAACTCAACTACACAACCACTGAAAAATAGTTACTTGCAGTTGTGTTCGCTTTTGATAAATTACGCTCTTATCTACTGGGTCCCAAAGTGGTGGTCTACACTGATCATTCAGTAATCAAATACCTGATCGCGAAGATAGATGCCAAACCCAGATTGATCCATTGGATACTTCTACTACAAGAATTTGACGTGGAAATTCGAGACATGAAAGGGACATAAAACCAAGTGGTAGATCATTTATCGAGGCTCGAGAATAGAGAAACAGCTGGCAAAGAACTGACAATCAAAGAAACATTTCCAGATTAACAGTTATTTTCCATGAAATAGCATTATGTCCCTTGGTATGCCGACTATGTCAACTACATAGTATCGGGAAAATGGCAGTTGGAATGGGCAACTCAGCAACGGAAGAAATTCTTCAACGAAGTCAAGTATTATGTTTGGGATGAGTAGTACCTGTTCAAACGCTGTGCTGATCAATTACTGAGACATTGTGTTCCACATGAGGAGGTCAATAGTGTCCTGCAACACTGTCATTCATCACCATATGGCAGACACTTCAGCGGGAATAAAACTGCAGCCAAAGTCCTACAATCAGGTTTTTTCTGGCCCACTATTTTTAAGATGCTTATCTTTTTGCTCTTCACTGTGACATGTGCCAGAGAATAGGAAATATTTCAAGGAGAAATGAAGGACCTCTGCAAAACATTATAGAAGTGGAGATATTTGATGTATGAGGTATTGATTTTATGGGATCATTTGTTCCATCATTTGGAAACTTGTACATACTAGTTGCAGTAGACTACGTCTCCAAATGGGTTGAAGCAATTGCATTGTCATCCAATGATTCAAAAGTGGTGATAAAATTCCTTAAAAAGAATATTTTCACTCGCTTCGGAACACCTCGGGTAATTATCAGTGATGGTGGCACACATTTCTGCAACAAATACTTCGTTGCACTTCTATCCAAATTAGGAGTTACTTATAAAGTTGTCACTACTTACCATCTACAATCAAATGGACATGTTGAAGTTTCAAATAGAGAGATCAAAAGAATCTTGGAGAAAACCGTTGGATCGATAAGGAGAGACTGGTCTACAAAACTAGATGACGAATTATGGGCTTACTGAACAACTTACAAGACACCCATTGGTATGTCCCCATATCGAATGGTGTTTGGGAAAGCATTCCATCTGCCAGTTGAGCTTGAACAGAAGGCGTATTGGGCACTGAAGAAGTTGAATCTTGATTCACAAGCTGCAGTTTAGAATCGACTCCATCAACTCAATGAATTGGAGGAATTTCGCCTACAAGCTTATGAGAATGCCAGACATTTGGAACCAAGGCAGCGAGTGTTGTTATACAATTCAAGGTTGAAAATTTTCCCTGGAAAATTGAAATCAAGATGGTCAGGTCCATTTGTAATCACTCAGGTTTTACCATATAGAGATGTTGGGTTACTTGATCCCAACACCAATAAAACATTCAAAGTTAACAACCAGCGTGTCAAGCACTACTGGGGAGAATCATTTGAGCGACAAAAAGAAAGTGTCACATTTTCAGATCCAGCCTAATGTTCGGGCAGTCATGTCTAGCTGACGACGTTAAACTTAGCGCTCGCTGAGAGGCAACCCATGCAATTTGTGTATATATTGTGATTTGATGTGTTTTATTTTTGTGTGTTTAAATTGTGTAGGTAAAGTCAGATTTCAGGATGGAAGAAGTTCTCACAAATCTTCACAAGCAATTTCCTTCTCTCCCTCAAAACTCTCTAATGAAGATCTACAAAGCTCGCTTGGAATGGATGAGACTACTGATGATCAAAGGTATTCCTAATGACATTCATTGGATTATTGAAGCACGGGTCCGATTGGCAGGTGAGTCTTCTGACTCTTTTGTTTCACATCTGTCTGGTTTAGGAAGAAACATCTATGCTAAAAAGAGAAGAGCTAAAAAGATGGGTGTTTGTTACAAATGTGCTCGTATGATATGTAATACTCGTTGTCGTTCTTTAGGAATGATGTCTGATAACCGTGAAGATAAAATTAAATTCATTAGGGATGACTTGAGTAAGGAGTCTCTGGATGACATATCTAAGACTCTTGAGACGCATTCCAATGGATATGTGCATCACGCAATTCACATGTTATGTACACAATTTCGAAAAGAAAGACAACAATATAGTCTCGGAAATCTGACTTTAAAAGACCCTGTTTGCCAATTTATAAGAAAATTGGATGGGAAACTTGTCCCTGACGCATGGACATCATTCAAGCCGTTACTTCCTGTAAATATTATTATCTCTTTGTCTTTTCCTAATAATTGTGATTTGTTTTGTTATTTTCTTTTATTTTCTCCGACAAGATCCAGACCTTTTTGACTTTCACGATACATTTTACGGTTTAACTAATAATTGTCATTTTGTAGGTACTAGTGCTATTATTACTCACCCCTTTTTCAGGTATAATAAAATCAACTCATCATTGCAAATTTGAAGGCATCCAGATTTGAGAAAGAAACATAAATAAAAATGGAAGCCACTTCAAGAAGACGAGTTGTAAATATCTGTGTGTTTTGCAGTACAAGTGTTGGTTCTAAGCCAGAGTTCATTGGGGCAGCACATGAATTGGGTCGAGTCATAGCTGAAAGGAATATGCACTTGATATATGGCGGTGGCAATCTTGGACAAATGGGGATCGTTTCAAGGGCTGTACGGGAATGAGGTAGTCAAGTTATGGGAATCATCCCAAAACCTTTGGCGGAAGCGAATCTGATAGAACCATCAAACAGAGAGGAACTGATCATGCCAGGTATGTCTCAACGACTGGTAGAAATGATTAACCGTGCTGATGCTTTTATTGCTTTGCCAGGTGACTTGGGCACGATGGAGGAAATTTTTACAGTACTATCTTGGGCGAACTTGAATATACATCAGAAACCGCTTGGACTGTTTAACGCTGATGGATTTTATGATTTTCTTTGTGTATTTCTTGATGATGCCCGTAGAAATGGATTCGTGTCAAAACCTGTAAAAGATCTCCTCTTTACTGCCAGAACTGCCCCAGATTTAATTGACCAAATCTTAGCATTTGAACCACAAATTGACCCTATCATTTCCAAGATAAACTGGTCCGATAAAGATCTCAGTAAAAAGCGTCGGATAAATCTGAATCTTAACCTTTGAATTTCCTTTTTAAATGTAGAATTTCAGCTAACCAGGTACTGTCTTCTAAACTCTTCTTCTACTTTTTAAGACATTGGGGACAGTGTCTCATTTAGGTTTGGGGGAGAGGAATAGTTGATTATTATCTTGTTTATATTATGCTATTTTTATTTTTAGTCTTAAATTTTCGAAAAAATTCAAAAAAATTTACAAAAATCAAAAAATATTTTATGTTTCTATGTTTTTTTAAATTTGATTAATCAGGTGAAATTAGTGTGAGATAACTGTGTAAGGAATTTCCACTCCTGAGACGTATCTTAACCTATTTCGTAACAAGTTAATTTTTATTTATTTCCCTTTGAATTATTTAATTTGTGAATTCTCCATAAAACTGACTAAAATGGATCTTCATATGCTCAGTTGACAGGTATTATCAACATACTGATGAGCAGAAAATATATCAATATTTACCGCCCATTTTACTTAATATTTTGTTTAGTTTCTCGGGTTTGATGAATGTTTTGATATGTTTTAGTTTATTTTACAGATAAAATAATATTGGGACTCAATGAAATCATTTAGGACGAAATGTGGGTCAAATAAGGGCAAATATTGGACTTGACATATTAATTTTGGAGATTGGAAACTTGAAAGGGCGTTTTAACGAAGTGCAGTTTTGGAAATTCCAGTTTTGCGCATCTGTCGTATTTTGGACATAACTTTTTACTCCGATATCGGATTGAGCTGATTCAAGTTTCAGATTAAAGAAGACTCAATGATCTACAACGTCAAAGAACAAAATTTGATGAAACATCCGAAAGTGCGTTATGTGTAATTATTAAAGTCATTTTCAAAGCAAAAAAAAAATAGTCAAACTCCCACCAAACATGATAGCAATTAGTGGAGCAATTAATAATGGATTTGGTGGAGTAATTAGTGGAGCAATTAATAATAGATTTGGTGGATGATTTAATGGAGGCAAAATTTTTCCTATAAATATCAAGCCATTTCATTTGTAAATTTATACTTTCTTCTAAGGAATTCCTTAAGAATACTAAGAAGATTGTATCTTGTCTGTTTATTTACAGCTTTCAGTAATTAATTTCCGCTTTCGCACTTTCTTTTCTTTACTTTTCAGTTTTTACTTTCCGCAATTTACTTTTACGCACAATACTTTTCTTTCTTTAATTTTCAGTTTTTACTATTCAGTAATGAGGAGGTAACTCCCATTTGCTAGGGTAAAAGGTAAAACTTTTATTACTAATATTTAGATTAATCTCCCTTAATTATAATATGTAAACTAGTTAAAACCTGACTTAACGAGGATACCGCCATATTAGTCGGTTGGTAATTATTTAAATTGGTTTTAACCTGACTAAACTGGATACCGCCTGATTGGTCGGTTGGTAATTAATTATTAATTTGACTTAATCTGGATACCGCCTATATGGATGGTTGGTAATTATCATGCAAAGTTAATATATTATATTAAGGGAGATATCTAAAATAGAAGTAATAAAAGTGGATCCTTTTACCTCAACATTTTCTTTTATTGTACTTTTACTTTATTTATTTTTCAGTAATTTACTTTGAGCATTTACTTTTCAGCAATTTAATTTCAGCAATTTACTTTCAGCATTTACTTTTCAGCAATTTACTTTCAGCATTTACTTTTCACCAATTTACTTTCACCAATTTACTTTCAGCATTTACTTTTCAGTAATTTACTTTCAGCATTTACTTTTCGACATTTAATTTTTAGTATTTAATTTCAGCATTTACTTTCCGTCATTTACTTTTCAGCAATTTTGCTTTTCAGTTTTTACTTTATGTATTTTATTTTATTTAAGTTTTTACTACCCGTAAATATGTGTCGTAATTAAGCCAGTTATCTGGGGTTGTGATGAAGTCCAATATCATCAGTTTATAAGGGGTTAAATTACGATTTGGGTAATATAAAAGTTTATTTATTGAGCCTTATTCTTAATGCATCTTTTTTAATTGACCATTAATAAGATTGAGTCGGTAAACTTAAAATGAACTTGGAAAAAGGATTTTAGGTTTAAGACCTTAGACTTAATATCCCACGATCTTCCTTGAGGATAGATAACCCTTTAATAGATTTTCTTACAGGATAGGAATATACCTGTCGGGCGGGGGTAGCCATAATTGGAACATAATCTTAATGAATTCAGATAACTTGGTTAACATAGGAATATGATTAATTGAGTTATACTGGGTATTTATATTTGACCATCGGAAAAGGCTTTTACATAATTTCGTGTTCCAGGTTAATAAACCAATATATTACACAAATATAAAATAACCACTTCATCTTTTAAAAAGATATTGGAAGGATTCACAACCCTGGATAGTCTTATAAATTTGAATTTTCTTCATTCTACTTTGAAGCAATTTTATTTACTTGTTTTAAGTTTTAAAGTCACCACCCAATCAAACAACCAATCCATTAGATACTTGTAAACATTTAACTTCATAAATTAATAACAAAAGGTTTTAAGTCCTCGTGGGATCGATACTTTTATTCTACTTGAACGATATGTGTGCCGGTCAAGTTTTTGGCGCCGTTGCCGGGGACTTATTTATCTTTTATTATTAGTTTAGGGGTTAGATACGTTACTTGTATCTAATTTCTTTTTACTTATTGTTTTTGTTTTCTTGTGTTTCAGGTTCTCAGAAACTACATTAGACGAACCAGAAGTTTTACACTCCGACCGTTTGACCCAGAAATTGAAAGAACCATCAGACAGTTGAGAAAGGAAAGGCGTGAAGGCCAATAAGCTTTAGTCAACATGGAACCTGAAGCTTTGGAGGTTGCACCACCAATACCCATTCTAGACAGAACCATTCCGGTGGTCGATGACTTTATTTCCTGTATTGTACTTCCTCCTTTACCAGAAAATATGTGTGACATCAAATCATGCATTCAGATGATTCAACAGTCAGTGCAGTTTGGGGGAAAAGCAACTGAAGATCCTAATACCAACATCAGCAACTTCCTGGAAGTTTACGGCACTTTCAATTACAACCGAGAAGCTGAAGAAGCAATGAGACTGTGAGTTTTTCCATACTCTTTGAAGGACAAAGCTAAAGCTTGGCTACATTCACTACCAGCAGGTTCCATCACAACTTGGAACACTTTAGCCACCAAATTTCTTACAAAGCACTTTCCACCAGCCAGAATTGCAAAGTTGAGGAATGACATCACATCCTTCGTGCAACAAGATTCAGAATCCCTTTGCGAAGCTTGGGAAAGATTCAAAGATTTACTCCGGAAATGTCCTCATCATGAGATTGCAAAGTGGCTACAAGTCCAAACCTTCTACAATGGACTTTCTAGAATAATGAGAACCACAATTGATGCTGCTACTGGAGGAGCTTTGATGGCAAAAGGAGAAGATCAGGCCTGAGACTTAATTGAAGAAATGGCCAACAACAATTCTATATGGCCAACATAAAGGAGCATGATCCAAAGAATTGTAGGAATTCCAAGCTGGATGTGATTTGCAAAAATCTGGAAACTCTTAACATGAAAATTAATGGTGGATCCACAAGTTCACCATTTGGAGGAGTACTTGAGTCAGAATCTTACAACCAACAAGAAGAGACAGTGAACTATGTCAAAAATTTCAACAGACAGGGGAACAATCCATATTCCAACACCTACAACCCAGGGTGGATGAATCATCCTAATTTTTCATGGAGCAACAATTCAGGGCAAAAGAACAATCCATCACCTGGATTCCAGCAGCAGAACTATCCACCACCTGGATTTCAACAACAGAACAAAGGCCAGGAGCAGGCAAATGAACCAGGAATAGCAGAAGTGCTGGCTCAGTTAAAAAAGTACGATGTTATGTTTCAGAACCAATCTGCTTCCATCAAAGCATTGGAAAATCAAATCGGACAACTGGCTAATGCTCAAAGTTATAGACCGCCATGTACCCTTCCTAGCAACACAGAGCCAAATCCAAGGAACATGGGAAATGAGCAATGTCATGCCATCATATTAAAAAGCGGTACTGAAAACTGAAATCAACAAAGATGTTGGAGCCAAAACCTAGCAGGGGGATGTTACCTCCTCATGTTGAATAGTAAAAACTGAAAAAGTAAAGAAATTAAATTACTATTATTACATAACGTAATTAATATTAATTACAAAACTGAAATTTAAAAGAAACTAGATAGAAAACTCCCTATTTACATCAGAGTATTCATAGAGGAAGATACATCTAAAACTGAAAGTTCGAGCTCTATTTATAGGCGTCAATAAGGGGCAGGCGTCGCGATGCGCTGACGTGTCAGCTTCTGGTTGGTCGGCTCAGATTCTTATCTGCCACATGATAATTGCGGATAAGTGAGTCAATAATTGAGCTGACGTGGTGATGACGTGGCGATGATGTGGCACTGATGTGGTGACACATGGCAAAAGTGATTGTCGGCACCATATAATTGCGACACGTGGCACGCTGTGATTGGCTGATGATGACGTGGCAGTGATGTGGTATGTTGACTCGGTCAACAGGTGATATGGATGATGACATGGCTGACATGTGGAGTGACACGTGGTGACACGTGGAGATGGCGATTGTCGGCACTGTAGGATGATGACATGTGGCACGATGCACGTTAGCAGATCCGCTGTGATGGTGACACGTGGCACGGCGCACGTTAGCAAAGTCAAACTTCACAGATTATGACTTGTGGACCCGGCGCACGTTAGCAGCTTATGCGCATGCTAGGCGTCGCGACGTCGAAGGCTTGCGCGTCGCGACGCGCGAAATGTTCATTTTCAACATTTTGTCCTTTTTCACTGTTTTGGCCCAAAATCACCTCCAGAATGTCCTGAAACTTTATTTATCTACAAAATAACACAAAACACATCAAAATATTCACAAAACTAAAAAAACTATACAAAATATCAAGTTAAATGAGTGGAAATAGTGATATAATTACCACTCATCACACCCCCAAACCTAACATTTTGCTAGTCCTCGAGCAAAACACAAATAAAACAACATAAACATCTTTAAAATAAAATTTAACTAAGCCACTTTCGTAGGGATCACGATTGCATTTAACGTATGCAACAAGTCTTTAAACCTCTAGGTGTCCCTAGTGGACGAGTTGTAGTCTCGTGAAAGTTTACATCAATGATACCCACAAACATTTTACAAAAGTAAAAATGTATTAAAACTAATGCACACAAAAGTAAAAAGACAAGAGAAAAAAGAATAAAGAAGTTAGTGACTAATCAGGTGAAACTTCTACTCCAAGTCACTAGTTGTTTTCTTTCTTTCTAAATTACTGAATAAGTAAATTCTCCGGTTATATTTACCATTCTCTATATGCACAGCCAACAAAATATTATACAACTCATTTTTACCCACAACAGTCACAAGTGCAGTTGATAAGTGAGTAATATTTTTGTCCTAAAGTTTTATCAGAATTCACACCTTTTTGCAGCATTTTGCAGCAGTGGAATAATTTTTCTCATTTTTCTGATTTTTTCTTTGATTTTTTGATTTATTTATATACAATATCTTCCGTCTATGTAGCGAGTGTTGGGTCGGTGGCTCCCAAGCCAGTTGGCTTTAGGGCACCAGGTGTTAAGACACCCCTACAGACTTAATTACTCAGACCTTATATATATATATTTTTGCAACATCATTGATCCATGTAGCGAGCTTTGGGCCAGTGACTCCCAAACCAGTTGGTTTTAGGGCACTAAGTGTTAAAACACCCATACAGACTTAATAACTCGGATCTCATACATTTTTTTTTTACTCCATCACTTTTTTTAGATGCTTCTTCCAATTAAACTAGAGCACTGAATATTACAAACTTTTCCATTATAGCTCATGTCTGTATGTTACCATGCATGTTGATAATACCTGCCAACTGAGCATATGAAAATCCATTTTAGTCAATAGTATGGAGAATTCACAAATTAAATAATTCAAAAGGAAATAAACAAAAATTAACTTGTTCCGAAAATAGGTTTGAAATACGTCTCAGGAGTGAAAACTCCTTACTCAGCTATCTCTTACCAATTTCACCTTTTTAGTCAAAATAAAAACACAAAACGCAAAATATTTTTATAATTTTTGAAAATTTTTCAATTTTTTTTGTATTTTTCGAAAAATTTTGGACTAAAAATAAAAACAACACACCACTAAAAACAAGATACTGATCAACTAATTCCCTCCCCCAAACCTAAATGAGACATTGTCCCCAATGTCTTAAACAGTAGAAGAAGAGTTTAGAAGATAATACCTGGTTAGTTGAAATTCTACACGAAAAGTTAAAGGTTAAGATCCAAATTAATCCGACGCCTCTTACCACGATCGTCCTCAGACCAATTTATCTTTGAAAGGATAAGGTCAATTTGTAGTTCATAGGCTAAGATTTGGTCAATTAGATCCGGAGCAGTTCTGGCAGTGAAAAGGAGTTCTTTTAAAGGTTTTGACACGAACCCATTTCTTCGGGCATCATCAAGAAACACACAAAGAAAATCATAAAATCCTTCAACGTTGTACAGTCCAAGCGGTTTCTGGTGTATGTTCAGGTTCGCCCAAAGATAACAATGTAAAAATTTCCTCCAATGTACCCAAGCCACCTGGCAAAGCAATAAAAGCATCAGCACAGTTAATCATTTCTACTAGTCGTTCAGACATACCTGGCACCATTAGTTCTTCTCCGTTTGATGGTCCAATAAGATTTGCCTCCGCCAAGGGTTTTGGGATGATTCCCAAGACTTGACTGTATCCTTCCTGTACAGCCTTTGAAACGATCCCTATTAGTCCAATATTACCTCCGCCATATACTAAGTGCATATTCCTTGCAGCTAAAACTCGACCCAATTCCTGTGCTGCCTCTACGTATTGTGGCTTAACACCAACACTAGTACCGCAAAACACACAAATGTTTTCAACTCGTCTTCTTGAAGTGGCTTCCATGTTTTACTTTGGATGTCTTCAAAAGTGAAATGATGAGTTGAATTTATAACACCTGAAAAGGGTGAGTAAAATAATAGCACTAGTACCTGCCAAATGACAATTATTAGTTAACAGTAAAATAAATCGTGATAGTCAAAAAGGTCTGGATCCTGTCGGAGAAAATAAAAGAAAACAACAAAAAAAATTACAATTATTAGGAAAAGACAAAGAGATATAATATGTACAAGACACTTAGCGGCTTGATTGACGTCTATGCGTCAGGGACAAGCTTCCTATCCAATTTTCTTATAAATTGGCAAATATGGTCTTTTTGAGTCAGATTCTCGAGACTTAACTTGTCATTCCTTTTGGAATTGTGTATGTAATTTGCGGATGGCTATATGAACATATCCACTGGGATGCGTCTCAAGAGTTGAAGATATATCATCTACAGACTCTTTACTCAAGCCATCCCTAATGAATTTAATTTTATCTTCTCGATTATCAGACATCATTCCTAAAGAACGACAACGAGTATTACAATTCCAGCATGCACATTTGTAACAAACACCCATTTGCTTAGCTCTACGTTTCTTTGCATAGGTGCTTCTTCCAAATCCAGGCAAATAAGAATTACAGGAATCAGAATACTCACCTGCTAAACGGACCCGTGCTTCGATTACCCAACGAATATCATTAGGAATATCATGGATCATCAGTACTCTAATCTGTTCCAGACGAGCTTTGTAAACTTTCATCAGAGATTTTTGAGGGAGAGAAGGAAATTGGTTGTGAAGATTTCCGAGAACTTCTTCCATCCTGAAATGACTTAACCTGCAAAAACTAAACACACAAAAATAAAACACACCAGATCACAATATATACACACAAATTGCATGGGTTGCCTCATTGCGAGTGCTAAGTTTAACGTCGTCAGCTAGATGTGACTTCTCGAGCGTTAGACTGGATCTGAAAGTGTGACACTTTCTTTTTGTCGCTTAAATGATTCTCCCCAGTAGTGTTTGACACGCTTGTTTTTAACCTTGAGTGTTTTGTAAGAGTCGGGATCATGTGTCTCAACGGATCTGTCTGGTAAAACCTTGGTGATCACAAATGGACTTGACCACCGTGATTTTGGCTTCCATGGGAAGAATTTCACCCTTGATTTGTTTAACAGTACCTTCTGCCCTGGTTTCAGTTGTATGCGTACTAACTTCTCATCATGTCTCTTCTTGGCCTTTTCTTTGTACAATTTGGCATTCTCAAAAGGCTAATTGTAAAATTCCTCCAATTCGTTGAGCTGGTGGAACTTTTTTTCTTCTGTTGCTTGTAGTGCAAGAATTGGCTTTTTCAGTGCAAAAGACGCTTTATCTTCAGGCTCCACAGGCAATTGACATGTTTTAAGTTTGTCAGTAGAACTTTGCATTGCATTGGAGTTCTGAATGGTATTGTGTTTCACATCAAGTCTGAAACATTCCTCATTCTTTTCATCTTCTGGGAAATTCATGGCCTTGAAAACATTGAATGTTACTTCTTGGTCTTGTACCCTCATAGTTAATTCTCCTTTTTTTACATCAATAATGGTTCGACCTGTAGCCAAGAACGGTCTCCCGAGGATGATTGGCACGTCTGCGTCTTCCTCCATATCAAGGACAATAAAATCTGCTGGGAAAATGAATTTGTCAACCTTGACTAGCACATCCTCAACTACGCCTCTTGGAAATACGAGCGTTCTATCAGCAAGTTGTAGAGAGACTGAAGTGGGCATTGTTTCTCCAATCTAAAGTTTCCTAAAAATAGAAAAAGGCATCAAGTTAACACTTGCACCTAAATCACATAAAGCCCTACCAAAGTTATGTTCTCCAATGATGCAAGGAATTGTGAAACTGCCAGGATCTTTCAACTTTAGGGGAAGCTTCCTCTGAATGATGGCGCTGCATTATTCTGTCAATGCTACTCTCTCGTAATCTCCATATCTCCATTTTCGTGAAAGAATATCTTTCATGAATTTGACATAGCTAGGAATTTGTTCCAAGGCTTCTGTAAATGGAATGTTGATGTGCAGCTTTTTGAACACCTCCAGGAAACGAGCAAACTGCTTGTCCAGTTTATTTTTCTAAAGACGCTGAGGAAAATATGGAGAGTGATCTGTTCTTTCTCATTTGCTTATTTTTCCTCCATTTGTTGCTTTGTTTGTTTTGGAACTTCCTCAACAGTTGTTTTGGCTCCAACATTTTGTTGATTTCAGTATCGCTTTTTAACATGATGGCATGACACTGCTCCTTCCCTATGTTCCTTGGATTTGGTTCTGTGTTGCTGGGAAGGGTACCTGGCGGTCTGTAACTCTGAGCATTGGCCAGTTGTCCAATTTGATTCTCCAGTGCTATGATGGAAGCAGATTGACTTTGAAATATAGCATCGTACTTTTTTAACTGAGCCAACACTTCTGCTATTCCTGGTTCATTTGCCTACTCCTGGCCTTTGTTCTGTTGCTGGAATCCAGGTGGTGGATAGTTCTGCTATTGGAATCCATGTGGTGGATTGTTCTTTTGCCCTGAATTGTTGCTCCATGAAAAATTGGGATGATTCCTCCACCCTGGGTTGTAGGTGTTGGAATATGGATTGTTCCCCTGTCTGTTGAAATTGTTGACATAATTCACCGTGTCTTCAAGTTTGGTTGGTTCTGGTGCTCCTCCATATGGTGAACTTGTGGATCCAGTGGTAAGAGTCTCCATGAATTTGCATATCTGATCCAGCTTGGCGTTGACTGCTGTATTGGCTCCACTTTCATAAATTCCTGCAATTCTTTGGATCATGCTCCTTTCTGTTGGCCACAAGGAATTGTTGTTGGCCATTTCTTCGATTAGGTCTCAGGCTTGATCTTCTCATTTTGCCATCAAAGCACCTCCAGCAGCAGCATCGATTATGGTTCTCATCATTCCAGAAAGTCCATTATAGAAAGTTTGGACTTGAAGCCATTTTGGAATCTCATGGTGAGGACATTTCCGGAGCAAATCTTTGTACCTTTCCCAAGCTTCGTAGAGAGTTTCCGAGTCTTGTTGTACAAAGGATGTAATGTCATTCCTCAACTTTCCAGTTCTGGCTGGTGGAAAGTACTTTGCAAGAAATTTGGTGGCTAAAGTGTTCCAAGTTGTGATGGAACCTGCTGGTAGTGAAAGTAGCCAAGCTTTAGCTCTGTCCTTCAAGGAGTATGGAAAAATTCACAGTCTCATTGCTTCTTCAGCTTCTCGGTTGTAATTGAAAGTGCCGTAAACTTCCATGAAGTTGCTAATGTGGGTATTAGGATCTTCAGTTGCTTTTCCCCCAAACTGCACTGACTGTTGAATCATCTGAATGCATGATTTGATGTCACACGTATTTACTGGTAAAAGAGGAAGTACAATACAGGAAATGAAGCCGTCGACCACCAGAATGGTTCTGTCTCGAATGGGTATTGGTGGTGCAACCTCCAAAGCTTCAGGTTCCATGTTGATAATTGCTTCTTGGCCTTCTCGCGTTTCCCTTCTCAACTGTCTGATGGTTCTTTCAATTTCTGGGTCGAGCGGTCGGAGTTCAAAGCTTTTGGATCGTCTCATGTAGTTTCTGAGAACCTGAAACATAAGAAAACAAAAACAATAAGTAAAAGAAATTAGATACAAGTAAATGTATCTAACCTCAAAACTAATAGTGAAAGATAAATAAGTCCCCGGCAACAGCGCCAAAAACTTGACCGGTGCGTAATCACATGCGTATAACGCAAGCGCATGTATCATTCAAGTAGTATAAAAAGTATCGATCCCACGAGGACTTAATACATAATCTATTAATTTTATGAGGTCAAATGATTACTAGTATCTAACAGGTTGTTTGATTGATTTGAAATGGTGATGATTCTAAATTTAAAAAATAAGTAATTAAAATTGCACGAAAGTAGGTTTAAGAAAATTCAATATTAGAAAACTATCTAGGGTTGTGAATCTTTCTAGTATCTTTTAAAAGATAAAGTGGTTATTTCATTTTTGTGTAATAAATCGGTTTACTAACCTGGAACACTAAATTATGCGAAAGCCTCTGTCGAGGGTCAGACGCAAATACCCAGTATAACCCAATTGAACCATATGTCTATGTCAACCAAATTACCTGGATTCATTAAGTTTAAGTTCCAATTATGGCTACCCCGCCCGACAGGTATATGTCTATCCTGTAAGGAAATCTATTAAAGGGTTATCTATCTCAAGGAAGATCGTGGGCTATTAAGTCTAAGGCTGAAACCTAAAATTCATTTGTCAAGTTTATTTTAGATTTACCAGATCAATCTTATTAGTGGCCAATTAACAAGACGCATTAGCTTAAGACTTAATAAGTAAACCTTTAAATTACCCAAACTATAAAATAACCCCTTATAAACCGGTGATATTAGAATTCATCACAACCCAAGATAACTAACTTAGTTACGACACATAACTAGGGCTAGTAAAATAAAAGACATAAAGTAAAAATGCTGAAAGTAATTGCGGTAAAGTAAAAGCTGAAAAATAAATTACAATAAAATAAAATGCTAAGGTAAAAGGATCAACTTTTACTATTTACTATTTAGATATCTCACTTAATGTAATATATTAACTTGTGATTATTTTACCAACCAGCCATATAGGCGGTAACCTGATTAAGTCAAATTAAGTCCAACCAGCCAAAAGGCGGAACCAAAATAAACCTGCCATATAGGCGGTAAGAAAATTTAATTACCAACCAACCAATCTGGCGGTATTCTTGCTTAGTCAGATTTAAACCAGTTTTAAATGAATTACCAACCGACCAATATAGCGGTATCCTCATTAAAGCAAATTTTAAATAGTGAATATATTATATTTAAGGGAGATTAATCTAAATAGCAATAGTAAAAGATTTACCTTTCACCATAGCATGGGGAAGTTACCTCCTCATGTTGAATAGTAAAAACTGAAAAAGTAAAGAAAGTAAATTACTATTATTATAGAACGTAATTAAAATTAATTACAAAACTGAAATTTAAAAGAAACTGGATAGAAAACTCCATATTTACATCAGAGAATTCAGAGAGGAAGGTACATCTAAAACTGAAATTTCGAGCTCTATTTATAGGCGTCAATAAGTGCCACGCATCGCGACGCGCACGTTTCTTCTTGCGTCGCGACGCGCTGACTTGTCAGCTTCTGGTTGGTCGGTTCAGATTCTTATATGCCACGTGGCAATTACGGATAAGTGAGTCAATAATTGAGCTGACGTGGCACTGATGTGGCGACACGTGGCGACACGTGGCACGCTGTGATTGGCTGATGATGATGCGGCAATGACATGGCATGTTGACTCGGTCAAATGGTGATGTGGACGATGACGTGGCTGACACGTGGCGACACGTGGCGATGACGATTGTCGGCACCGTAGGATGATGACATGTGGCACGACACACGTTAGCAGATTGGTTGTGATAGTGACACGTGGCATGGCGCACGTTAGCCAAGTCAAACTTCACAGATTCTGACTTGTGGACTTGGCGCACGTTAGCAGCTCATACGCATGTTAGGCATCGCGACGCGCGAAATGACCAATTTGCCATTTTGGTCATTTTTCTCTGTTTTGGCCCAAAATTACCTCCAGAATGTCCTGAAACTTTATATATCTATAAAATAACACAAAACACATCAAAATATTCACAAAACTCAAGAAACTATACAAAATATCAATTTAAATGAGTGGGAAATAGTGATATAATTACCACTCATCACACCCCCAAACCTAACATTTTGCTAGTCCTCGAGCAAAACACAGAATAATATAAACATCTTTAAAATAAAATTTAACTAAGCCACTTTCGTAGGGATCATGGTTGCATTTAGCATATGCAACAAGCCTTTAAACCCCTAGGTGTCCCTAGTGGACGAGTTGTAGTCTCGTGAGGGTTTATTGCATTGATACCCACAAACATTTTACAAAAGTAAAAAGATAGTAAAACTAATGCACACAAAAGCAAAAAGACAAGAGAAAAGAGAATAAAGAAGTTAGTGACTAATCAGGTGAAACTTCTACTCCAAGTCACTAGTTGTTTTCTTTCTTTCTAAATTACTGAATAAGTAAATTCTCTGATTATATTTACCATTCTCCATATGCATAGCCAACAAAATATTAATCAACTTATTTTTGCCCACAACGGTTATAAGTGCAGTTGATAAGAGGGTAATATTTTTGTCCTAAAGTTTTATCAGAATTCACACCTTTTTGCATCAATGGAATAATTTTTCTGATTTTTTTTTGAATTTTTTTTATTTTTATTTATATACAATATCTTCCATCTATGTAGTGAGTGTTGGGTCGGTGGCTCCCAAACCAGTTAGCTTTAGGGCACCAGGTGTTAAGACACCCCTACAGACTTAATTACTCAGACTTCAGATATATATATTTTTGCAACATCCTTGATCCATGTAGCGAGCTTTGGGCCAGTGACTCCCAAACCAGTTGGCTTTAGGGCACTAGATGTTAATACACCCCTACGGACTTAATAAATCGGATCTCAGACGTTTTTTTTTACTACATCACTTTTTTGAGATGCTTCCTCCAATTAAACTAGAGCACTGAATATTACAAACTTTTCAATTATAGCTCATGTCTGTATGTTACCATGCATGTTGATAATACATGTCAACTAAGCATATGAAAATCCATTTTAGTCAATTTTATGGAGAATTCACAAATTAAATAATTCATAAGGAAATAAACAAAAATTAACTTGTTCCGAAATAGGTTTGAGATACGTCTCAGGAGTGGAAACTCCTTACACAACTATCTCTTACCAATTTCACATTTTTAGTCAAAATAAAAACAAAAACGAAAAATATTTTTGTAATATTTTTGAAAATTTTTCATTTTTTTTGTATTTTTTGAAAAATTTTGGACTAAAAATAAAAACAACACACAAAACAAGATACTGATCAACTAATTCCCTCCCCCAAACCTAAATGAGACATTGGGGACACTGTCTTAAACAGTAGAAGAAGAGTTTAGAAGATAGTACCTGGTTAACTGAAATTCTACATGAAAAGTTAAAGGTTAAGATCCAAATTAATCCGTCGCCTCTTACCACGATCGTCCTCGGACCAATTTATCTTTGAAATGATATGGTCAATTTGTGGTTCATAGGCTAAGATTTGGTCAATTAGATCCGGAGCAGTTCTGGCAGTGAAGAAGAGTTCTTTTAAAGGTTTTGACACGAACCCATTTCTCCGAGCATCATCAAGAAACACACAAAGAAAATCATAAAATCCTTCAACGTTGTACAGTCCAAGCGGTTTCTGGTGTATGTTCAGGTTCGCCCAAGATAACACTGTAAAAATTTCCTCCAATGTACCCAAGCCACCTGGCAATGCAATAAAAGCATCAGCACGGTTAATCATTTCTACCAATCGTTCAGACATACCTGGCACGATCAATTCCTCTCCATTTGATGGTCCAATAAGATTTACTTCCACCAAGGGTTTTGGGATGATTCCCAAAACGTGACTGCCTCCTTCCTGTACAGCTTTTGAAACGATCCTCATAAGTCTAAGATTGCCTCCGCCATATACTAAGTGCATATTCCTTGCAAATAGACTCGACCCAATTCATGTGCTGCTTCTACGTATTGTGGCTTAACACCAACACTAGTACCGTAAAACACACATATATTTTCAACTCGTCTTCTTGAAGTGGCTTCCATGTTTTACTCTGGATGTCTTCAAAAGTACAATGATGAGTTGAATTTATTACACCTGAAAAGGATGAGTAAAATAATAGCACTAGTACCTGCTAATCGGACCCGCGCTTCGATTACCCAACGAATGTCATTAGCAATATCATGGATCATCAGTAGTCTCATCTGTTCCAAGCGAGCTTTGTAGACTTTCATCAGAGATTTTTGGGGGAGAGAAGGAAATTGCTTGTGAAGATTTGCGAGAACTTCTTCCATTCTGAAATGAATTAACCTGCGAAAACTAAACATACAAAATGAAATCACACCAAATCACAATATATACACAAATTGCATGGGTTGCCTCCCTGCGAGCGCTAAGTTTAACGTCGTCAGTTAGACATGATTTCTCGAACGTTAGGCTGGATCTGAAAGTGTGACACTTTCTTTTTGTCGCTCAAATGATTCTCCCCAGTAGTGTTTGACACGTTTATTTTTAACCTTGAAAGTTTTGTTGGAGTCAGGATCATGTATCTCAACGGCTCTGTCTGGTAAAACCTTGGTGATCACAAATGGACCTGACCACCGTGATTTTGGCTTCCATGGGAAGAATTTCACCCTTGATTTGTTTAACAGTAACTTCTGCCATGGTTCCAGTTGTATGCGCACTAACTTCTCATCATGTCTCTTCTTGGCCTTTTCTTTGTACAATTTGGCATCCTCAAAAGGCTGATTGTGAAATTCCTCCAATTCGTTGAGCTGGTGGAACTTTTTCTCTTCTTTTGATTGTAGTGCAAGAATTGGCTTTTTCAGTGCAAAAGACGCTTTATCTTCAGGCTCCACAGACAATTGACATGTTTTAAGTTTGTCAGTAGAACTTTACATTGCATTGGAGTTCTGAATGGTACTGTGTATCACATCAAGTCTGAAACATTCCTCATTCTTTTCATCTTCTGGGAAATTCATGGCCTTGAAAACATTGAATGTTACTTCTTAGTCATGTACCCTCATGGTTAATTCTCCTTTTTGTACATTAATAATGGTTCGACCTGTGGCCAAGAACGGTCTCCCAAGGATGATTGGCACGTCTGCATCTTCCTCTATATCAAGGACAATAAAATCTGCTGGGAAAATGAATTTGTCAACTGATGAGCGGACAATATATCAAAATTTACCGCCCCTTTTACTTAATATTGTGTTTAGTTTCTCGGGTTTGATGAACGTTTTGATGTGTTTTAGTTTATTTTGCAGATAAAATAATATTGGGACACAATGAAATCATTTAGGACGAAATGTGGGTCAAATAAGGGCAAAAATTGGACTTGACATATTATTTTTGGAGATTGGAAACTTGAAAGGGCGTTTTAATGAAGTGCAATTTTGGAAATTCCAGTTTTTTGCATCTATCGTATTTTGGGCATAACATTTTACTCCGATATCGGATTGAGCTAATTCAAATTTTATATTAAAGAAGACTCAAAGATCTACAATTTTGAAAGACAAAATAATTTCTAATTCTGAAGATTTCATGCCCGAAATTGATGAACCATCTAGAAGTGTGTTGTGTGTAATTATTAAAGTCATTTTCAATCATTTCAAAGTAAAAAATAAATTAATAAATAAATAATAAAAATTATAAAATCACCACCAAACATGATAAGCATTTAGTGGAGCAATTAATAATGGATTTGGTAGAGCAATTAGTGGAGCAATTAATTATGGATTTGGTGGATGATTTGATGGAGGCAAAATTTTTCCTATAAATACCAAGCCATTTCATTTGTAAATTCATACTTTCTTCTAAGGAATTCTTTAAGAATACTAAGAAGATTGTATCTTGTTTATTTATTTACAACTTTAAGTAATTAATTTCCGCTTTCACACTTTATTTTCTTTACTTTTCAGTTTTTACTTTCCGCAATTTACTTTTACGCACAATAGTTTTCTTTCTTTCATTTTCAGTTTTTACTTTTCAGTAATGAGGAGGTAACTCCCCTTTGCTGGGGTAAAAGGTAAAATTATTATTAATATTTAGATTAATCTCCCTTAATTATAATATATAAACTAGTTAAAACCTGACTTAACGAGGATACCGCCATATTGGTCGGTTGGTAATTATTTAAATTGGTTTTAACCTGACTAAACTGGATACCGCCTGATTGGTCGGTTGGTAATTAATTATTAATTTGACTTAATCTGGATATCGCCTATATGGCTGGTTGGTAATTATCATGCAAAGTTAATATATTATATTAAGGGAGATATCTAAAATAGAAGTAATAAAAATGGATCATTTTACCTCATCATTTTCTTTTATTGTACTTTTACTTTATTTACTTTTCAGCAATTTACTTTCAGCATTTATTTTTCAGCAATTTACTTTTCAGCAATTTACTATCAGCATTTACTTTTCAGCATTTACTTTCTGTCATTTACTTTTCAGCATTTACTTTCAGCATTTACTTTTCAGCAATTTACTTTCAGCATTTACTTTCAGCATTTACTATCAGCAATTTACTTTTCAGCAATTTACTTTCAGCATTTACTTTTCAGTAATTTACTTTCAGCATTTATTTTTCATCATTTAATTTTCATTATTTAATTTCAGCATTTACTTTCTGTCATTTACTTTTCAGCAATTTACTTTTCAGCATTTTAATTTATGTCTTTTATTTTATTTAAGTTTTTACTACCCGTAAATATGTGTCGTAACTAAGCCAGTTATCTGGGGTTGTGATGAAATCCAATATCACCGGTTTATAAGGGGTTATTTTATAGTTTGGGTAATTTAAAGGTTTACTTATTTAGTCTTAAGCTTAATGCTTCTTGTTGTCTGATCACCAATAAGATTGATGTGGTAAATCTAAAATAAACTTGACAAAAGAATTTTAGGTTTCAGCCTTAGACTTAATAGCCCATGATCTTCCTTGAGGATAGATAACCCTTTAATAGATTTCCTTACAGGATAGACATATACCTGTCCGGCGGGGGTAGCCATAATTGGAACTTAAACTTAATGAATCCAGGTAATTTGGTTGACATAGAGATATGGTTCAATTGGGTTAAACTGGGTATTTGCGTCTGACCATCGACAAAGGCTTTCGCATAATTTCGTGTTCCAGGTTAGTAAACCGATTTATTACACAAACATAAAATAATCACTTCATCTTTTAAAAGATATTAGAAAGATTCACAACCCTAGATCTTTGAGTCTTTTGTTATTTTCCTTAGTATTTTCTTTTGTTTATTTTAATTAAGGAAAACCACATTCAACCAACCAATCAAACAATCATTCTCTTCTCCCTATAATTAGATACCTGTAAATAAATAGTATCAATAATTAATAACAATAGTAGGAATTAAGTCCTCGTGGGATCGATATTTTTATACTACTTGAACGATACGTACGCTTGTGTTATACGTGTGTGTTTACGCCGGTCAAGTTTTTGGCGCCGTTGCCGAGGACTTATTTTTCTTGAGTTATTAATTTTTGAAGCTATCTAATTTACTTGTATCTAATTTTCTTTATTTTTATCTGAAATTTTTATTTCTTTATTTTATTTTCAGGTGATTAAAAAAATGGAACATTATTGGGAGATTGAAAGATTACGAGCTTTACTTGAAGAAGATACACCCCAAATCTGGGAGCAACGGTTCGGTTTTCTGATGCCTGTTGTCCAGCCTAACAACTATCACTGGATGCCAGAACCAAGCAATACCACATTTGCTCAACAAGACGCAATGGGGAGATGTGACATATGTAATGGTAACCACCCGAGAGATCATTGTGAGTACAACTACAATCCAGGGTGGCAGAGCTATCAAAATCCTTCATGGTATGAAGAACCATCATACTTTCCATCTTATCCACCATCCATCTATGATCTTCACCAAGAACCAGAACCATCAGAGGAAGATCAGTTGATTCACATGCTCAAAGATTGGTTCGAGGAACGGGAAGCTCAATTTGATGCACAAATTTAGAGTCAAGCGACGTCTATACAGAGGATGACAGATCAAGTTAGAAAATTAACAGATAACCTGAATCACATATCTCACAGAGCAAATTCAAATAATACTGAAGAAGCCTTCGATTATCCTGAGATTCATCATGACATCATAACAGAGGACGAGGTTGAGCAGTATCAAGAATCATAGGTATCAGTTCAGGAGCCTGAACCAACAAAGTCTCAATTTGATTTTTATTATTTTGACTCTGACGAGGATAAAGAAACTGAGCTATTTGTACCAACAAAGGAGGATGAAACTTTCTTTCCTCCAAATGAAGATCTTGGAGCTTACATTGCACAAATGTTTGAAGAAGATCTACATGAGCCAATCATTTCACTCAGATCAGAGGATGAAGACCTAAAAACAGACATAACTTTACATCCTCAGATTGACACTTATGGAGCATGCATTTCACAGATGACGGATGAAGAATTGAATACGGAAATTTTAAAATACATATGTGAAGAAAATGTGGAGCAAGAAACAGAGCAAATGGAGGAGCAAATGTCTGAACTTATTGAGAATACAATGCATTCAGGCGAAACATCACTGTTTTGGGGAGTACAAATCAAAGATATCACCCAGAAGCTTGACAGAATGGAACTCCCATTCCAAGTCAAGCACCATACAAGACCTCCTGATTTTCTTTCTTTCTTTTTAGGAACTACTGGAGCAACAAAGGTTAAAAAGGTGGCACAAGCACTGAATGAGACAAAAGTTTTTTTGCCCCTTTACCGTTGGAAGGGACCCTTCAAAAGCAACGCACACGAGATTGTCTTTAATCGGACGTCCAAAACGACATTGAAACCTCATTCACAGATAGATTTCAGTCACGTCTGGCTGAAGACGAAAAATTTAGCGCTAGCAGGGAGGCAACCCATGCACTTTGTTGTAATTTCTATTTTTATATTTTGTGTATACATGTTGTAGAGTTTTTAATTTTGTGTGTTATTTTTGTAGGGAAAAGCTCAACCAAAGCATAAGACAGAAGGAATGGTGTTTGGCAAAAATAAGAGATAATTCATTAGTGATGGCTGAGTAAGGATTGGATTCTTGAGAAGCATCCTAATGAATTTATACTGAGCGAATGGCGTATTGTGTACACAATTCCGTTGCCTTAATTATTGCTTTGATTTGCTTTTCTGTTGTAATTATCTTTATTTTCGTAGACATAATCCAGACTTTTTGACCGTTCACGATTTCTTTTATTGTTTAGCTAACAATCGTCCTTTGGAAGATACTAGTGCTATTATTACTCACCCTTTTCAGGTGTTATAAATTCAACTCATCATTGCAATTTTGAAGACATCCAGAGTAAAACATGGAAGCCACTTCAAGAAGACGAGTTGAAAACATCTGTGTGTTTTGCGGTACTAGTGTTGGTACTAAGCCACAATACGTAGAAGCAACACATGAATTGGGACGAGTCTTAGCTGCAAGGAATATGCACTTAGTATATGGCAGAGGCAATCTTGGACTTATGGGGATCGTTTCAAAGGCTGTACATGAAGGAGGCAGTCACATTTTGGGAATCATCCCAAAACCCTTGGCGGAGGCAAATCTTATTGGACCATCAAACAGAGAGGAACTGATCGTGCCAGGTATGTCTGAACGATTGGTAGAAATGATTAACTGTGCTGATGCTTTTATTGCTTTGCCAGGTGGCTTGGGCACATTAGAGGAAATTTTATAGTGCTATCTTGGACGAACCTGAACATACACCAGAAACCAATTGGGCTGTTTAACGTTGATGGATTTTATGATTTTGTTTGTGTTTCTTGATGATGCCTGGAGAAATGGGTTCGTGTCAAAACCTTTAAAAGAACTCCTCTTTACTGCCAGAACTGCTCCGGATCTAATTGACCAAATCTTAGCCTATGAACCACAAATTGACCCTATCCTTTCAAAGATAAATTGGTCCGAGGACGATCGTGGTAAGAGGCGTCGGATTAATCTGGATCTTAACCTTTAATTTCCTAGAATTTCAGCTAACCAGATATTATCTTCTAAACTCTTCTTCTACTGTTTAAGACATTGGGGACAATGTCTCATTTAAGTTGGGGGAGGGAATTAGTTGATCAGTACCTTGTTTTTAGTTTGTGTGTTGTTTTTATTTTTTGTCCAAAATTTTTCAAAAAATACAAAAAAATTGATTTTTTTTCAAAAATTATAAAAATATTTTGCATTTTTGTGTTTTTATTTTGACTAAAAATGTCAAAATTGGTAAGAGATAGCTGTGTAAGGAATTTCCACTCCTGAGACGTATCTCAAACCATTTTTGAAACAAGTTAATTTTTGTTTATTTCATTTTAAATTATTTAATTTGTGAATTCTCCATAATACTGACTAAAATGGATCTACATATGCTCAGTTAGCAGATATTATCAACATGCATTGTAACATACAGACATGAGCTAAAATTGAAAAGTTCGTAATATTCAGTACTTTAGTTTAATTGGAGGAAACATCTCAAAAAGCAATGGAGTAAAAAAAAAAACGTCTGAGATCCGAGTTATTAAGTCTGTAAGGGTGTTTTAACACCTAGTGCCCTAAAGGCAATTGGTTTGGGAGTCACCGGCCCAAAGCTCATTTCATGGATCAAAGATGCTGCAAAAAATATATATATCTGAAGTCTGAGTAATTAAGTCTGTAGGGGTGTCTTAACAGCTGGTGCCCTAAAGCCAACTGGTTTGGGAGCCACCGACCCAACACTTGCTACATAGATGGAAGATATTGTATATAAATAAAAAAAATCAAAAATCAAAGAAAAAATCAGAAAAATCAGAAAAATTATTCTATTGCTACAAAAAGGTGTGAATTCTGATAAAACTTTAGGACAAAAATTTTACTCTCTTATCGACTACACTTGTGACTGTTGTGGGTAAAAATGAATTGATTAATATTTTGTCGGCTGTGCATATGGAAAATGGTAAATATAACCGGAGAATTTACTTATTCAATAATTTAGAAAGAAATAAAACAACTAGTAACTTGGAGTAGAAGTTTCACCTGATTAGTCACTAACTTCTTTATTCTCTTTTCTCTTTTCTTTTTGCTTTTGTGTGCATTAGTTTTATTATCTTTTTACTTTTGTAAAACGTTTGTGGGTATCGTTGCTGTAAGCCCTCACGAGACTATAACTCGTCCACTAGGGACACCTAGGGGTTTAAAGGCTTGTTGCATATGCTAAATGAAACCGTGATCCCTACGAAAGTGGCTTAGTTTAATTTTAATTGTTTCTTGTATTTTATTTTGTTGTCTTGCTCGATGACTAGCAAAATATTAGGTGTGGGGATGTGATGAGCGGAAAATATATCAATATTTACCGTATTTTACTTAATATTGTGTTTAGTTTCTCGGGTTTGATGAACGTTTTGATGTGTTTTAGTTTATTTTGCAGATAAAATAATATTGGGACATAGTGAAATCATTTAGGACGAAATGTGGGTCAAATAAGGGCAAAAATTGGACTTGACATATTAATTTTGGAGATTGGAAACTTGAAAGGGCGTTTTAACGAAGTGCAGTTTTGGAAATTCCAGTTTTGCGCATCTGTCGTACTTTGGGCATAACATTTTACTCCGATATTGGATTAGGCTGATTCAAATTCCAGATTAAAGAAGATTCAAAGATCTACAACTTTGAAAGACAAAATAATTTCTAATTCTTAAGATTTCATGCCCGAAATTGATGAACCATCCAGAAGTGTGTTGTGTGTAATTATTAAAGTCATTTTCAATCATTTAAAGCAAAAAATAAATTAATAAATAAATAATAAAAATTATCAAATCACCACCAAACATGATAAGTAATTAGTGGAGCAATTAATAATGGATTTGGTGGAGCAATTAGTGGAGCAATTAGTGGAGCAATTAGTAATGGATTTGGTGGAGGCAAAATTTTGCCTATAAATACCAAGCCATTTCATTTGTAAATTCATACTTTCTTTTAAGAAATTCCTTAAGAATACTAATAAGATTGTATCTTGTTTGTTTATTTACAGCTTTCAGTAATTAATTTCCGCTTTCGAACTTTATTTTCTTTACTTTTCAGTTTTTACTTTCCGCAATTTACTTTTACGCACAATACTTTTCTTTCTTTCATTTTCAGTTTTTACTTTTCAGTAATGAGGAGGTAACTCCCCTTTGCTGGGGTAAAAGGTAAAACTTTTATTACTAATATTTAGATTAATCTCCCTTAATTATAATATATAAACTAGTTAAAACCCGACTTAACGAGGAAACCGCCATATTGGTCGGTTGGTAATTATTTAAATTGGTTTTAACCTGACTAAACTGGATACAACCTGATTGGTCGGTTGGTAATTAATTATTAATTTGACTTAATCTGGATATCGCCTATATGGCTGGTTGGTAATTATCATGCAAAGTTAATATATTATATTAAGGGAGATATCTAAAATAGAAGCAATAAAAGTGGATCCTTTTACCGCATCATTTTCTTTTATTGTACTTTTACTTTATTTACTTTTCAGCAATTTACTTTCAGCATTTATTTTTCAGCAATTTACTTTCAGCAATTTACTATCAGCATTTACTTTTCAGCAATTTACTTTCAGCATTTACTTTTCAGCAATTTACTATCAGCAATTTACTTTCAGCATTTACTTTTCAGTAATTTACTTTCAGCATTTATTTTTCATCATTTAATTTTCAGTATTTAATTTCAGCATTTACTTTCTGTTATTTACTTTTCAGCATTTTAATTTATGTGTTTTAATTTATTTAAGTTTTTACTACCCGTAAATATGTGTCGTAACTAAGCCAGTTATCTGGGGTTGTGATGAAATCCAATATCACCGGTTGATAAGGGGTTATTTTATAGTTTGGGTAATTTTAAGGTTTACTTATTAAATCTTAAGCTTAATGCGTCTTGTTAATTGACCACTAATAAGATTGATCTGGTAAATCTAAAATAAACTTGACAAATGAATTTTAGGTTTCAGCCTTAGACTTAATATCCCACGATCTTCCTTGAGGATAGATAACCCTTTAATAGATTTCCTTACAGGATAGACATATACCTATCGGGCGGGGGTAGCCATAATTGGAACTTAAACTTAATGAATCCAGGTAATTTGGTTGACATAGAGTTATGGTTCAATTGGATTAAACTGGGTATTTGCGTCTGACCATGGACAGAGGCTTTCGCATAATTTCTTGTTCCAGGTTAGTAAACCGATTTATTACACAAACATAAAATAATCACTTCATCTTTTAAAAGATATTAGAAAGATTCACAACCCTAGATCTTTGAGTCTTTTGTTATTTTCCTTAGTATTTTCTTTTGTTTATTTTAATTAAGGAAAACCACATTCAACCAACCAATCAAACAATCATTCTCTTCTCCCTATAATTAGATACCTGTAAATAAATAGTATCAATAATTAATAACAACAGTAGGAATTAAGTCCTCGTGGGATCAATATTTTTATATTACTTGAACGATACGTACGCTTGCGTTATACGTGTATGTTTACGCCGGTCATTAACCTTGACCAGTACATCCTCAACTACACCTCTTGGAAATACGAGCATTCTATCAGCAAGTTGTAGAGAGACTGAAGTGGGCATTGTTTCTCCAATCTGCAGTTTTCTGAAAATAGAAAAAAGGCATCAAGTTAACACTTGCACCTAAATCACATAAAGCCCTACCAAATTTATGTTCTCCTATGATGCAATGAATGGTGAAACTGCCAGGATCTTTCAACTTTGGGGGAAGCTTCCTCTGAATGATGGCACTGCATTCTTCTGTCAATGCTACTGTCTCGTAATCTCCCAATCTCCATTTTCGTGAAAGAATGTCTTTCATGAATCTTACATAGCTGGGCATTTGTTCCAAGGCTTCTGCAAATGGAATGTTGATGTGCAGCTTTTTGAAAACCTCCAAGAAACGAGCAAACTGCTTGTCCAGTTTATTTTTCTGAAGACGCTGAGGAAAAGGTGGAGGTGGAGTGATCTGTTCTTTTTCCTTTGCTTCTTTTCCCTCCATTTGTTGCTTTGTTTCTTTTGGAACTTCCTCAGCATTTGTTTTGGCTCCAACATCTTTGTTGATTTCAGTACCGCTTTTTAATATGATGGCATGACATTGCTCATTTCCCATGTTCCTTGGATTTGGCTCTGTGTTGCTAGGAATGGTACCTGGTGGTCTGTAACTCTGAGCATTGGCCAGTTGTCTGATTTGATTTTCCAGTGCTTTGATGGAAGCAGATTGGTTCTGAAACATAACATCGTACTTTTTTAACTGAGCCAGTACTTCTGCTATTCCTGGTTTATTTGCCTGCTCCTGGCCTTTGTTCTGTTGTTGAAATCCAGGTGGTGGATAGTTCTTCTGTTGGAATCCAGGTGGTGGATTGTTCTTTTGCCCTGAATTGTTACTCCATGAAAAATTGGGATGATTCCTTCACCCTGGGTTGTAGGTGTTAGAATATGGATTGTTCCCTTGTCTGTTGAAATTGTTGACATAGTTCACTATCTCTTCTTGTTGGTTGTAAGATTCTGACTCATGTACTCCTCCAAATGGTGAACTTGTGGATCCACCATTAACTTTCATGTTAAGAGTTTCCAGATTTTTGCAAATCACATCCAGCTTGGAATTCAGTGTTGTGTTGGCTCCAACTTCATAAATTCCTACAATTCTTTGGATCATGCTCCTTTCTGTTGGCCATAAAGAATTGTTGTTGGCTATTTCTTCAATTAAGTCCCAGGCCTGATCTTCTCCTTTTGCCATCAAAGCTCCTCCAGCAGCAGCATCAATTGTGGTTCTCATTATTCCAGAAAGTCCATTGTAGAAGGTTTGGACTTGTAGCCACTTTACAATCTCATGATGAGGACATTTCCGGAGTAAATCTTTGAATCTTTCCCAAGCTTCGCAAAGAGATTCTGAATCTTGTTGCACGAAGGATGTGATGTCATTCCTCAACTTTACAGTTCTGGCTGGTGGAAAGTACTTTGCAAGAAATTTGGTGGCTAAAGTGTTCCAAGTTGTGATGGAACCTGCTGGTAGTGAATGTAGTCAAACTTTAGCTCTGTCTTTCAAAGAATATGGGAACACACACAGTCTCATTGCCTCTTCTTCCGCTTGGTTGTAATTGAATGTGCCGCAAACTTCCAGAAAGTTACTGATGTGGGTATTAGGATCTTCAGTTGCTTTTCCCCCAAACTGCACTGACTGTTGAATCATCTGAATGCATGATTTGATGTCACACACATTTGCTGGTAAATGAGGAAGTACAATATAGGAAATAAAGCCGTCGACCACCGGAATGGTTCCGTCTCGAATGGGTATTGGTGGTGCAACCTCCAAAGGTTCAGGTTCCATGTTGACTAAAGCTTATTGGCCTTCACGCCTTTCCTTTCTCAACTGTCTGATGGTTCTTTCAATTTCTGGGTCAAGCAGTCGGAGTGTAAAACTTCTGGTTCGTCTCATGTAGTTTCTGAGAACCTGAAACACAAGAAAACAAAAAAAATAAGTAAAAAGAAATTAGATACAAGTAACGTATCTAACCCCTAAACTAATAATAAAAGATAAATAAGTCCCCGGCAACGGCGCCAAAAACTTGACCGGTGCGTAATCACGAGGACTTAATACCTAATCTATTAATTTTATGAGGTCAAATGATTACTAGTATCTAACAGGTTGTTTAATTGATTTGAAATGGTGATGATTCTAAATTTAAAAAATAAGTAAATAAAATTGCACGAAAGTAGGTTTAAGAAAATTCAATATTAAGAAACTATCTAGGGTTGTGAATCTTTCTAATATCTTTTAAAAGATGAAGCGGTTATTTCATGTTTGTGTAATAAATCGGTTTACTAACCTGTAACACGAAATTATGCGAAAGCCTTTGTCGATGGTCAGACGCAAATACCCAGTATAACCCAATTGAACCATATGTCTATGTCAACCAAATTACCTGGATTCATTAAGTTTAAGTTCCAATTATGGCTACCCCCGCCCGACAGGTATATGTCTATCCTGTAAGGAAATCTATTAAAGGGTTATCTATCCTCAAAGAAGATCGTGGGCTATTAAGTCTAAGGCTGAAACCTAAAATTCATTTGTCAAGTTTATTTTAGATTTACCAGATCAATCTTATTAGTGGCCAATTAACAAGACGCATTAAGCTTAAGATTTAATAAGTAAACCTTAAAATTACCCAAACTATAAAATAACCCCTTATAAACCAGTGATATTAGAATTCATCACAACCCCAGATAACTAACTTAGTTATGACACATAACTAGGGCTAGTAAAAAGATAAAAGTAAAAGACATAAAGTAAAAATGCTGAAAAGTAATGCGGTAAAGTAAAAGCTGAAAAGTAAATTACAATAAAATAAAATGCTAAGGTAAAAGGATTAACTTTTATTATTTACTATTTATATATCTCCCTTAATATAATATATTAACTTGTGATTATTTTACCAACCAGCCATATAAGCGGTAACCTGATTAAGTCAAATTAAGTCCAACCAGCCATAAAGTTGGAATCAAAATAAACCTGCCATATAGGCGGTAAGAAAATTTAATTACCAACCGACCAATCTGGCGGTATCCCTGCTTAGTCAGGTTTAAACCAGTTTAAAATGAATTACCAACCGACCAATATAGCGGTATCCTTATTAAGTCAAATTTTAAATAGTGAATATATTATATTTAAGGGAGATTAATCTAAATAGTAATAGTAAAAGAATTACCTTTCATCCTAGCAGGGGGAAGTTACCTCCTCATGGTTGAATAGTAAAAACTGTAAAAGTAAAGAAAGTAAATTACTATTACTATTACTATTACTGAACTAATTAAAATTTAATTACAAAACTAAAATTAAAAGAAACTAGATAGAAAACTCCCTATTTACATTAGAGAATTCAGAGAGGAAGGTAAATCTAAAACTGAAACCTCGAGCTCTATTTATAGACCCCGGTAGGACTCGCGCGTCGCAACGCGCAAGGCTTTGCGCGTCGTGATGCGCGACGTGTAAACTTCTGGTTCGTCGGCTTCAGATTCTTATCTGCCACGTGGCATTATGGATAAGGTGATAAGGTGACACGTGGCAAGGCGGCTGGCAACTCAATGATTATGCTGACGTGGCGATATTGATTGTCGGCACTATAGAATGATGACACGTGGCACACTGTGATTGGCTGATGATGATGTGGCGGTGACGTGGAATGTTGACTCGGTCAACTGGTGATGTGGACGATGACGTGGCTGCCATGTGGAGTGATACGTGGTGATGGCGATTGTCGGCACCGTAGGATAATGACACGTGGCACGGCGCACGTTAGCAGATCGGCTATGATGGTGACACGTGGCACGACGCACGTTAGCAAAGTCAAACTTCTCAGATTCTGACATGTGGATCCGGTGCACGTTAGCATAGATCAGCGCATGTTAGGCGTCGTGGCGCTGAAGGCTTGCGCGTCGCTACGGGCAAAATTACTAAAATGCCCTTTTTTCGTTTTTCACTATTTTGGCCCCAAATCACCTCCAGAGAGTCCTGAAACTTTATTTATCTACAAAATAACACAAAACACAATAAGATATTCACAAAACTCAAGAAACTATATAAAATATTAAGTTAAATGAGTGGGAAATAGTGATATAATTACCACTCATCACACTTAGCCTTTGAACCTCAAATTGACCCCATTCTTCCAAGATAAACTAGTCCGATAATGATCGTGGTAAGAGGCGTCGGATAAATCTGGATCTTAACCTTTAACTTTTCATTTAGATGTAGAATTTCAGCTAACTAGGTACGGTTTTCTAAACTATTCTTCTACTGTTTAAGAAATTGGGGACAATGTCTCATTTAGGTTTGGGGGAGGATAATAGTTAAATTGTATCTTGTTTTTATTATTTTATTTTTAGTCAAAAGTTTTCGAAAAAGCAAAAAAAAATGAAAAATTTAACAAAAATCAAAAAAATATTTTGTATTTTTGTGTTTTTATTTGATTAATCAGGTGAAATTGGTGTGAGATAGCTGTGTAAGGAGTTTCCACTACTGAGACGTATCTCAACGTATTTCGGAACAAGGTAATTTTTGTTTATTTCATTTTAAATTATTTAATTTGTGAATTCTCCATAAAACTGACTAAAATGAATTTTCATATGCTCAATTGACATGTATTATCAACATAAATGGTAACATACAAACAAGAGCTGTAATTGAAAAGTTTGAAATATTCAGTGCTCTAGTTTAATTGGAGGAAGCATCTATAAAAAATGATAGAGTAAAAAAAAAACGTCTGAGATCTGAGTTATTAAGTCTGTAAGGGTGTTTTAACACCTAATGCCCTAAAACCAACTGGTTTGGGAGTCACTGGCCCAAAGCTCACTACATGGATCAAAGATGTTGCAATATATATATATATATATATATATATATATATATATATATATATATATATATATATATATATATATCTGAAGTCTGAGTAATTAAGTCTGTAGGGGTGTCTTAACACCTAGTGCCCTAAAGCCAACTGGTTTGAGAGTCACTGACCCAAAGCTCGCTACATAGATGGAAGATATTGTATATAAATAAAAAAAAATCAATCAAAAATTAAGAAAAATAAATCAGAAAAAAAAATTATTCCATTGCTTAAAAAAAGGTGTGAATTCTGATATAACTTTAGGACAAAAATATTACTCTATTTTCAACTGCACTTGTGACTATTGTGGGCAAAATGAGTTGATTAATATTTTGTTGGCTGTGTATATGGAGAATGGTAAAAATAATCGGAGAATTTACTTATTCGGTAATTTAGAAAGAAACAAAACAATTATTGACTTAGATAAGAAGTTTCAGTTTAGTTTAGTCACTAACTTTTTTATTCTCTTTTCTCTTGTCTTTTTTCTTTTGTGTACATTAGTTTACTATCTTTTTACTTTTATAAGACGTTTGTGGGTATCGTCGCTGTAAACCCTCACGAGACTACAACTCGTCCACTAGGGACACCTAAGGGTTTAAAGGCTTGTTGCATACGCTAAATGCAACCGTGATCCCTACGCAAGTGGCTTAGTTTAATTTTAATTGTTTCTTGTATTTTATTTTGTTGTTTTTCTCGAGGACTAGCAAAATTTTAGGTGATGAGCGGAAAATATATCAATATTTACCTCCCTCCCCTTTTACTTAATATTTTGTTTAGTTTCTCGGGTTTGATGAACGTTTTGATATGTTTTAGTTTATTTTGCAGATAAAATAATATTGGGACTCAATGAAATCATTTAGGATGAAATTTGGGTCAAATAAGGGTAAATATTGGACTTGACATAATAATTTTGGAGATTGGAAACTTGAAATGGCGTTTTAACGAAGTGTAGTTTTGGAAATTCCAGTTTTGCGCATCTGTCGTATTTTGGACATAACCTTTGACTCCGATATCGGATTGAGCTGATTTAAGTTTCAGATTAAAGAAGACTCAATGATCTACAACATCGAAGAACAAATAAATTTCGAATTCTGAAGATATAATGACCGAAATTGATGAAACATCCGCAAGTGTGTTATTGGTAATTATTAAAGTAATTTTCAAAGCAAAAAAAAAAAAGAAATAGTCAAACTCCCACCAAGTATGATAGCAATTAGTGGAGCAGTTAGTGGAGCAATTAATAATGGATTTTTTGGAGTAATTAGTGGAGTAATTAGTGGAGCAATTAATAATGGATTTTGTGGATGATTTGATGGAGGCAAAATTTTGCCTATAAATATCAAGCCATTTCATTTGTAAATTCATACTTTCTTCTATGGAATTCCTTAAGAATACTAAGAAGTGTTGGTTTCTATAATATGTCCCAAACAAAGATTAAGCATATGAATACTATAAATGAATATATATAAAAGACTTGAAGCATGGCGGAATCATACTTACAAAGCTATGTGATGAGAAGATGATCAAATGGTGGAAGCTCCAAGTGTTGGAAGATTCGGCCAAGAGGAGGAAGAAGACTTGAAGCTCCAAGCTTTTGTATTCCAAGCTCTTTGATGGTTTCCCTATCACCTCCTTTGATCCCTTGCTTGTGCTAGCAAAAATGGAGAATAGAAGATCAAATCTTCCTTTGCCCTTCCATGGAGTTCACGGCAATGTGAAGAAATTTGAGAGAGAAAGAGTTTTGTGTAATTGATTTTGTTTTACCAAAAATCATTTATATTTATGTCATAAAATTTATTAAATAATAATAAACTTATGACCAAAGCATGCAATGGCTTAGAGTGTCAAACACTCAAACTCCATGCAAAACCTTTGAGTATAATGCACACTATCACCATGCAATGCCTTTGAGTGTAATGCACACTATCACCATGCAATGCCTTATCAATTAAATAATGCATATAATGACAAGTGTCATGTGGGCCCCACACGTTTCCAAATGAAATGGGCCCACGTGCACTCACGCGTTCGGGTTCGATATTTCCGAAATACCGAGCTTACGTCGCGACGTAATTAAACCGAATTTAAATAAATAATTGCGCCTTGCGAAATTATTATTTACGTCGCTAACGAATTAATTCTAAATTAACTCGTATGCCCGAATTAAAATCTAATTTTAATTTCGCGTCGAAATCGAATTTCGATTATTATATCGAATACAATAATTTTATCGATTAATTCCAAATAATCGTTCTCTCTCTAAATTAGACACTTTATCCAAGATAAAGTTTCTTCTCCGCAATTAATCCAAGATTAATTAAGTCCGAATCAAATATCATAGGTGAATCTTCAGGAAGCGACCCAAGAGATCTCCGGATATTTTGGCAGTAAATACGGTCGTCGGATAATCCGAACACGTACGTACCTCGTACTACGTTTTACCGATTCACAAGACAAGGTTGGCTTCTAGCAAAGCGCCATGCCTACCCAATTCTCTCAGAAATATTCTTATAGGAATATAAGATCTATATCAAGCGTAGTATATACCGTAGTATTACGTCATCGATCCAGTATCGGATGATCACATGTTAGGCCTGGGGCTGGAGATGTGTCTGCCCCGTACGAAACATATATCGGACATCAAGCAACTAGTCTCTTTAAATCGGACAATCCTGACCTGGTCATATTGTCCCGACGGTTGCAACCTTTTATAGAGTACTAGTTCTGTGTCCTGCGTGATCATCACCTCCATATGTCTGAAGTGATACTTCCATCTCGACATCACATCCAGTACACTACGATTCTCGATAAACCCAGAAGAGGTGTACACAGAACCGTTTAGGTCCCCAACCACCAAAACCAAAGTTTACCGATTGTCGCAAGTACTAGCGATGTAAGTCTCAGGTTAAGACCATATACACCTACCCTGATGCGGCCTCCCATAGACACGCAGACATACTACCAATGGGATTCCGCGGGGTCTATCCAGAGCGAAGCTGTTTTCCGTACCATCGGTAAAACACAACCTCCTATCGCACTTGCATAAGTATCCAATACTTAAATATATGAGAACTATGCCGTTGTGCCCTCACAACGTGCACAAGCGCAATACTAGTCTATTCCGCATTATCGATGTCCGATCTCGATAATACTCCGACTAGGGATATTTAATGATTAAACCTTATTATGATTGATACTGTCTCATATCATCTCATCCGGTACTAATCATATGGACTTTCGCCATTTATATATCAAAGTAAATAACATTACAAAACGGCAAAAGGCAATTTCATTATCACATAGTTAATTTTGTACAATAATACAATATCATTTACAAACAGTGACGCTATGGGACATAATGTCTAACAAGAAGATTGTATCTTGTTTGTTTATTTACAACTTTCAGTAATTAATTTCCACTTTCGCACTTTCTTTTCTTTACTTTTCAGTTTTTACTTTCCGCAATTTACTTTTACGCACATTATTTTCTTTCTTTAATTTTCAGTTTTTACTTTTCAGTAATGAGTATGTAACTCCCATTTGCTAGGGTAAAATGTAAAACTTTTATTACTAATATTTAGATTAATCTCCCTTAATTATAATATATAAACTAGTTAAAACCTGACTTAACGAGGATACCGCCATATGGTCGGTTGGTAATTATTTAAATTGGTTTTAACCTGACTAAACTGGATACCGCCTGATTGGTCGGTTGGTAATTAATTATTAATTTGTCTTAATCTGGATACCGCCTATATGGCTGGTTGGTAATTATCATGCAAAATTAATATATTATATTAAGGGAGATATCATAAATAGAAGTAATAAAAGTGGATCCTTTTACCTCAGCATTTTCTTTTATTGTACTTTTACTTTATTTACTTTTCAGCAATTTACTTTCAGGAGATTTACTTTTCAGCAATTTACTTTCAGCATTTACTTTTTAGCAATTTACTTTCACCAATTTACTTTCAGCATTTACTTTTCAGTAATTTACTTTCACCATTTACTTTTCAGCAATTTACTTTCAACAATTACTTTCAGCATTTACTTTTTAGTAATTTACTTTCAGCATTTACTTTTCAGCATTTAATTTTCAGTATTTAATTTCAGCATTTACTTTAAGTCATTTACTTTTTAGCAATTTACTTTTCAGCATTTTACTTTATGTCTTTTATTTTATTTAAGTTTTTACTACCCGTCAATATGTGTCGTAACTAAGCCAGTTATCTGGGGTTGTGATGAAGTCCAATATCACCGGTTTAGAAGGGTTTAAATTACGTTTTGGGTAATATAACGGTTTATTTATTGAGCCTTAGTCTTAATGCATCTTGTTAACTGGCCATTAATAAGATTGATTCGGTAAACATAAAATGAACTTGGAAAAGGGATTTTAGGTTTAAGGCCTTAGACTTAATAGCCCATGATCTTCCTTGAAA
>SKCR01011747.1:0-54266 GCA_019454045.1 Zanthoxylum bungeanum | reverse complement strand
CTTTAAAGCATGTGTAAATTGATTAATTAGTGAATTAATCTCTAAAATTAAAATTATCATTCTAGAGTGATTTTACCACTCTAAAGTTGCCTATAATTGTTCTTGGGACTTTGTATTGTGGTGATAAAATTTTTGGTGTAAATTAATTGGATTGGTTTTGTGAATAAATTGAATTTTGGCATGAAAATTGGGAAAAAATTAAAACTGGATCAGATATGATTTTATTGTGTAAAACAAAATATATTTTTTTTTGTGAAAAAGTATGTTGTTTGGATGATTTTGAATGTGTATTAGGTAGTGGATAAATTCCGTAAATTATTCCGGGCGAAAACGCGAGAAAACGGTGTGAAATTCGCGTCGAAACGGGCTCGTTGAGTTGAGGCAGTGAACCCAGCGAATTGGGCACTGTTCAGGCAGCTCAAGGGCTGACCGAACACTACCCAAGTGACAGGGTTGCCCCGTCTCGGCTGTTGGTCAACCGATTTGACCGTTTGCCCGTTACACGTAAATTTGTCGAAAAATATTTTCATAAAATAATTTATCGTGTAACGAAATATATTATGTTATTAAATATTAATAAATAATATATTTAAACTTATCTGAGTGAATTATAAATATTTGATATTAATTAATTCGGTCGGGAAATTTTTAAAATGTTTAAAAATCATTTTCGCCCTCCGTCGCGAGCTTCCGCTGCGCTTACCCCAACAAAATGGTATCAGAGCGTCTGATCCCACATCCAAAATAATTTTTCATGCCTTAAATATTTGATATTTAATTCAATTTATTTTGCACATGCTTGAGAATTAATTGATTGGATCAATTAATTTGGTTGTTTGACTGTATTTGTAAAATCTCCATAATAAGACTTTGTGTTTTGTGAGTGTATTGTAAATGGGTCCGTCTCGTCAATACATATATAAATATTTTTCTTGATATCGTGGTTGTGTCTGCCAAAGCAGTGCAACTATTGTTAACGTAAATTTATTTATACCGGTAAAACGTATTTGATAAGAAACAAATTCGAGCGAACGAAATACCAATAGATGCCAAAGCAGTGAGGTGATGCATTAGTACCTTGAATATGTACATTGACGAGTATTGCCTTGAATATGCCCTATCCAATAGATGCCAAAGCAGTAAGGATCGGAAACGGTTCAAGACCTATTTTAAGATGTGATTGGTAATTGTTACCAATTTTCAAATATATTTGGGCACAATTTGCCAAAGCTGTGTGTTCAAATATATTTGTGAGGTCTACTTTCTACTATAGAATTTAATTTAATTATTGAATTCTCGTATTTTATTTGGGGATTATCAATTTACGTAAAATAATGGGAGGACATCCTTATATTAAAAATCCATGATATGTTGGATGTTTTTGTGATATTGATGAAATTACTTTTATCTGCTAACTCATGTTTCTTTTGTAAAGTTTGTGATGACAGCTACTACTTCCACTAATCCGTTTAATCGTGTCTTGGATGCGAACAAATTGATTGGTCCTGAAAACTTTAATGAATGGGAATTGGATCTTAAGATTGTTTTAAGGTCCGAGAAGTTGGGTTATGTGCTGGATAATCCAGTGCCGCTGAATATTACACCGGAGTCATTACCTGAAGAGCATGAGGTATTTGAGAAATGGAAGGAAGATGATTTGAGAGTCAAGTCACTCATTCTCTGTTCTATGTTTCCTGATCTAAAGAGGCAATATGTGTTGGGGTTGGTGCTCAGAGCGCCAATTCCCGGTTGTATTTCTGTTGAATACTTCTGTAAAACATTATTATTATGAATAATATATGCAGTTTCTATAATATAATCTATCTTTCTATATGGTAAAGACATAATGACCCTGGAATGATTAGTCATGATACAGTTGCAAAAGCGTCGCAACGGACATTGAGAAGTATCATGACGTTGTCATTCTCAGACAGTTCCTGGTCAAGGTTTACACTACTTGGTCAGTATAGTAAACCCGTTGAGACCGGTGCATGTCGTATACTGGAATATATGATTCCAATGGTTTCTCAATGAACCATTAGTCTTGGAGACTAGTATAGAGTGTATGTGTTTATAGCGGATAAACACTGAACGACTCACCGAAGATTCTTAATGGATGGTACACCAGCGTCAATAAGAATCTTCTTAGGTTGAGTAGCACTTGTGATTCTTAGACTTGAGATGCCATTGTGGGCACATGAGACATCTTCTACACTTAGACGGCAGTCACGTCACCGATCTATTTAGATAAGACCTCCGCCTGTTCGTTGGGTGTAGACAGATCCTCAGGGTGTCCTATGTGTATCAAGATAGGATCCGTCAGTTCTGTGTATCAGAGCATAGGTAGTCCATATGATTAGCAATCAGATAAAACCATGGGCCCGTGGTAAAGTTTAGAAGCTAGTTCTAAACATACTTTTGAGATTGCTAATAGAATAGTCGACTGGATAATCCCGATAGAGATTTGGCGTTTACATCTATATCTCTGGGATTTATCCGGATACCTGTGAAGGAGGAATTATACATTTTCCATGACCTCGACCTGTATGATTCAGCGAGATTATCCGTGATCGTCATAATCTACGGGTGGATAGATTATGGACACGAAATTTGATTTCGTGACGGATATACCTGAATCTAGAGAGTCTCAATAATGAAACATACTCGTAGAGCACTAGAGCAACATTAATAAATAATATTGATTATTTATAAAGTCGTTTAAAGGTTAAACGCAAGATACGTGCTAAAGGGACTAGATAGTCATTTGCCTAATTATTGTGTATTTATATTTAATACTTGATTACTTTAAATACACATTAATTAATAGTCAAAATGAGTTATTTGACTTATATCCTAAATGAATATATGTTTTTAATATTTAATGTAAATATTATACATATATTTAATATATTTGTATTTGATTAATTAATTAATTATTTAATTGTTAAATGATTAAATTAATTAAAATATAAATATCTTACATTAGGATATATTAAGTAAATGATGTTAGTTGCCTTTGTTGACTTAAATAAATATCTAATAAAGTTGTATTAAGATATTTATGCAAGTTGATAGCATGTTTTTTGAAATGAAATTGAAATGAAAATAATTTGGTAAATGCTTGTGATTTTCGGCCAAGGGCAAATTATTACAAGTATATATTGTTTTCATTTCATCTTCATTTGTTAACCTAATACACTTTTCATAAAACTCCATTGAAAGAAACCAAGGAAGCAAGTGAAGGAGAAAAGGAAAAACCAAAAGAAAAGCTTGGATTTTGTAAGTTTTTCAAACTTACTATTAGAAAGGAAATTGTTCCTTAGGATCTAGACAACATCTTGTGATGTTCTTAAGTTATTATTTTCTTTATTTCTTGTGTTTTGATGATGGAAATTTTTATTGAAAGTGTTGAGCATGTATTGTGAAGGAAGGTTGTGACTATTGTAGTTGTAAGCTTCCTTTTAAGGTTTTTGGAAACCATGTTGCTAATCTAGAGTTATTGACCCACTCTTAAATGACCTAGATTTGATCTTGAGTTGTTTCATTATGTTGAGACTTGGATTGGATGGAAGAATGATAATTGAAGTAATTGATTTAATGTATTTGGTCTAATTTGTCCAATTTGTGGAAATTGAAAAATTAGGGTTCATGACCAATTCCAAATTTGGGGCTTTTCATATATGTTGTATATTTTTGTGTGTATATGATGCATATAAAGTTTCATGTTCATTGGATTGCATCTTGATGTGTTTTGATGCATGAAATCACAAAGTGCACAATTGTGCTCCTTGGAGGGGCTCTCGGCTTTGGTAGAGAAATTTGGGGATTTTGATGCTTTTGGTGTTTTGAACATCATAATTTCATCTTAGAAATGATTTAGAATCATTCAAAATTGATTTGATAAATTTCGGACTAAAATGGACAAAAATACAAAGTAAGGGTATTTCGGTAAATTCACTTAAATATGATTTATTGAATTTATTTTCATAATTTGATTATTGGAATGTTAAATAAATATGTTTATTTAATTAATCCGAGAAAAATTTTTGAAATCTGAAAATCGGATTTTCACCGCGTCCGCTGCGTTACCGGATTCACCCCCTAAAACCCCTACAATATGCTGATATGCCTGACTCCTATAGCATTATAACTCAACTTCGGGAGCTATTTCTAAACCAGGAGCAGACCCTGGCGTACAGAATCTATTTGGACTTGTTCCACGCTTGTTTGGCTGATGGTAAACCTGTGAGTCCACATGTCTTGCACATGATGGATCTCATGGAACAGCTTCGAAAGTTTGACTTTCAGCTGAATGAGACTTTGGGCAGGAATTTGATTCTTGGCTCACTCCCACCGGCGTATTCCCAATTCATTATGAACTTCAACATGCATGGTATTCGTTGTTCCTATAGTTAGTTGCTTAGGATGCTTTAGACTACTGAGGAGGATATCAAGAATGGTGTGCCGACACTCATCTTAAAGTCATCTTTGCCTAGTTCTTCTTCTTCTCAATCTACGAGATCAGGCAAGAAGAATAAGAAAAAGACAAAGAAGACTGGTTCCGGTGTTCCTCCCAAATGAAATGTTGAAAAGCCAGGCAAGTCGAAGAAGAAGAAGAAAGCAGCTGAGGACAAATGTCACCACTGTGGTAAGATTGGACATTGGAGATGCAATTGTCCAAACTACATTGCTTCTGTCAGATGGGAGAGAGCCGCCGCATCAGGTATGTTTATTTTCCATATCATTGATATCTCTTTGGCTTGTGAAGCCATTGGTTCTGGATAGGTTTTAGATTCTGCTAGTCCGACTCACATCTGTAATTCGTTGCAGGGGCTGAGGGTCAGTAGGATGCTTAATCCAGGCGAGATGCATCTGCATTTTGGGAATGAAGATTATTTATCTGCAGCAGCCGTTGGGGAATACGGGATTCATTTATCCAGATGCAGCATCATTTTGACAGATTGTGTTTTTTTGCCTGATTGTGTAGCTAATATTATCTCCTTGTTTGTATTAGATACAAAATGATATCATATATATAATAAGAATCGTTCTTTGTATATATATGATATGAATGATGTTTTGTTACATAAATGTTCAAATTCGCAAGGTCATTATATTTTGTATGTCATTAGAGATGTTTATGAAATTGGGGATAATAAACGTAAAAGATATGAAATAACTGATACTGAATTATGGCATATGAGGTTAGGTCATATAGGTGTACGACGCCTAACCCAATTGGTTAAAAATTTTTTGATTGAGAATCTAACCATACAATCTTTTCCAACTTGCGAATCTTGTATTCAGGGTAAAATGACTAAAGCCCCATTGACTGGTGTTGGACATCGAGCCACTGACTTATTGGAGCTTGTACATAGTGATGTATATGGTCCTATAAGTCACACTGCTCATAGTGGTTTTTCTTATTTCGTAACATTTACCGATGATTTGTCACAGTATGGTTATGTTTATTTGATGAAACATAAATCGGAAACCTTTGAAAAGTTCAAAGAATTTCGAAACGAAGTAGAAAAATAAACTGGTAAATTCATCAAGTGCCTTCGATCATATCGAGACGGTGAATATATGAGTAGTGAATTCACCGAGTATCTTAAATAGAATGGGATTCTCGCTCAATATACTCCTCCGGGTACTCCACATCACAATGGAGTATCTGAAAAGAGAAATCGGACTTTATTGGATATGGTCCGATTGATGTCAAGTTTTACAGATCTATTTTACTTTTTGTGGGGGTATGCTCTTCTAAATGCTGCACATCTGCTGAACATGGTTCCTTCTAAAGTTGTTCCCACTACTACATATGAGATATTGGTTGGTAGGAAATCGAACCTTAATTATATTAGGGTTAGAGGTGAGCACCGGTTCCGGGTCTACCCGGAACCGGTTGGAATCGGACCAGAAATTCGGGTTTAGAACCGGAACCAGTTATAACCGGTCCGGTTCCGGTTCCAAATATAAGAAACCGGTTGTAACCGGTCCGGTTCCGGTTCCAGAATAACTAGAACCGAAACCGGAACCGCATTTGAGAACCGGATTAGATACCCGATTTTGATACCCGATTTTGGACCCGATTTTAATTCTCAACAACCTTTCTGATCTTAACCAACAAAACAAAAACAAACCATCATTTTTTTCTCCAATCTTCATCTCTCTGCAACTCTCATCCAATTTTTTCAACCCAAATAAAAAATGTCAGACCACAACCCTTATCCCAACTTTGCAACCCTCAGCACCAACATAACCGAACAAATCCTCTCATTCTTCCCTCTTCCATCTCTGATTCGCGCCTCTTCCGTCTGCAGATCTTGGCACTCCATTATTTCATCTCCCTCATTTGCTTCATTCATCACCCACACAAATCCATGGTTCTTTCTCTTTGGCCTTCACAACACTTCTTCAAGAAACAACCAATCTTTCGCCTTCGACCCCGCTTCCAATTCTTGGTTCCAGCTCCCTTCCGCCCAAGAACCCCCCGCCGGTTCTTGCATCATTGGCTCTGATGGCTTCTTCTTCACCACCACCCCAAGATTCGGCTTCTCTCGCATCCTCAAGACCTCTTGGCACCTCACTTCCCCTCTTCGTTTCTCAAGAATCAATCCCCTCATGGGTGTGGTTCATGATGATTTGTCCAATTCTGTTTCTGGGTTTAGCTCAAATCATCCTAAATTCATCGTTGTCGGTGGGGTCAGGTTCATTGGTGGCCTTGTTGATATTGAAGATAGGTTAGCTGTTGAGATTTATGACCCCAATTTGGATTCTTGGAAGTTACGTCCGCCATGACCAGCAGATTTCAGGTCAGGTTACAGTTGACGTATTTCTTTGCTTTTCTTTTGTCTGTTTTTTTATTCTTTGTCATGCCGATCGATTTCGGCAAGACAAACCTGAATAATTATTATAGTTATAGTTGCTTTCAGTGCTTTTTGTTGAGCATTATTTCTGTAAAATGTCTCTCTTTTTCTATAACAAACCTGAAGCATTATATATATGGTGATATATGAACCACCTATATTATTATATACATGAATGTTGTTACATCACAGAACGAGTTATTTACACATTTTGATAGGATTGAAAATTTAGAACTAGTCTTTGCTGCCAGAGACCAACAACCTTCTCACAAAATTAAGTTGGACTCTCAATTAATTAGTGCATCTTGAACACTGAACATGGAGTTTATATTGTTGAATCGGTTCCATTGTTAATGCAACACGTAAACTACGAGTGGTGACAATTGAGTTATTCTACAAAACATCTTTAATCATTTACTTGCTATTAAATGACAATTTATATTAATAGGGTAATTCGGAACCGGACCGGAACCGAATTAGAACCGAATAATAGGGTACCCTATTTAATTGGGTAGGTTCCGGTTCTACTTAGTTAGGAACCGATTTTTCCGGGTAGGTTCCGGTTCCATGCGGAACCGGAACCGAAATCGGTTTTGCTCACCCCTATTTGGGGTTGTCCTACATACGTCAAGGTGACGCAGCAGGATAAAATTTTGCCTAGAGGGCGAAAAGTTAGGTTTGTTAGATATCCTTCAAATTCCAAAGGATGTCAATTCTATGAACCCGAGCATCGAAATGTATTCATAGCTCGTTTTGCCAGATTTCTTGAAGAAGAATCCTTAGCAAAAGGTGGTAACCATAGAAAGGTTGAACTTGATGAAGTCCAACCTATAGATGACAGACCGATAAATAAATAAGTTTATTTATTTATTCCAAGAAAAAATTTTAAAATCGGAGAAATCATTTTTTTACGTTCCGCTACGTTAACCTTGTAATTCTTAATAAAACCCCGACAAAATGGTATCAGAGCGAGTCTGATTCTGGAACCCCGATATATGATTATGCCTTGAAAATTCAATATTGACTTTAATCTTGACTTTAATGCATGCTTGTATTTATTTAATTTGATTAAATAAATTAAAACATCTTTAGCGGAAAATCCTTATTTAAAATAAGGTTTATAATTTAATATGTATTTGATGCATATTAATCGGTCCGTCTTGTCAATACCGCTTATCGGTAAAATTTCTACAACTATATCCGAGAACGTGCCAAAGCTGTGAGGATATGACCGGTAGAAATTTATCTGTACCAGATATATTTGATATTAGGTGAATTCAAGCGAAAGGGCAATCCTGAACGTGACAAAGCTGTCAGGGTTACATAAGTATCTTGAATTCATCATTGACAAGTTTGACCTTGGTATGCCTCCTTGTGAACGTGCCAAAGCTGTCACAATGAGAAACGACCAGGACCGAAAACCCAGGAGTCACTATTGAGTGATCGACATTGTGTTGTCTACCTAAATGAATATACGTAGACGAGAACGTGTCAAAGCTGTGAGCTGAAATATATTCATGGGGTCCACCTTTCACTATTATGTTATGATTTGATTATCGCATGTTTTGTATTCTGTTTGGGGATTACAGTATTGCATGAATTAGTGGGAGGGGCATTTTTAGATTAAAAATTCATGATCTAGTTAATGATTTATGATATATTATGAAACTGCTATAATCTTTTATCTGCTTATATGCTTACCATTTTTTCGCTGTCTATTTGATAGATTTGCGGTGGCGGCACCTCCAACCAATCCTTTTGCACGTATGCTTGATACGAACAAACTGAAAGGCGCATAAAACTTTGCGGATTGGGATATGGACTTGAGAATTGTCCTCAATTCCGAGAAATTGGGGTATATTTTGGAAGGTTCATTACCGCTTGCTATATCACCCGATGCATTACCTGAAGAACGTGAGACTTTCCAGTGAGGGAAGAATGATGATTTAAGGGTTAAATCATTCATCTTGAGTTCTCTTTCTTCTTAGCTTAAGTAGACTTATTATAAGATGCACGATGCATATAACATGATGACACAACTTCGTGAATCATTCATGAACCATGAACATGTCATTGTTCATAAAGTTTCGATGGAATTGTTCCATTCTAAACTTGATGAGGGGCAGGCTATGAGCCCGCATGTGCTTCACTTGATCGATTTGATCGAGCAGTTGAGGCGATAGGATTTCCCTCTCAATGAGACTCTTGGTCGTAGTGTCATTCTCGGTTCACTCCCGGCTTCATATCACCAGTTCGTCATGTACTTCAACATGAATGGGATTCACTGTTCTTACCGTGAGTTACATAGGATGATTCTCACAACAGAGGAAGATTTAAGGAATGGAGTTCCGACTCGCCTTCCGAAACCCACTTCACTTTCCGCTTCTTCCCAATCCAAGTCGAAGGGGAAAAAGTCTAAAGGAAAGAATAAAAAGGGTTTCAATATTCCTCCGCATGGTAAGATGATGAAGCCCAAGAGAGCTTCTGAAGATAAGTGCCACCACTGCCAGAATGTTAGGCACTGGAAATGTAACTGCCCGGACTATCTTGCGTAACTCAGGAAGGAAAGAACATCGACATCATGTACTTTTTTTTTCCTATTATTGATATTTCTTTGGCTTGTGAAGCTATGACATCTGATTGGATTTTGGATTCTTCTTGTCCTATTCACATTTGCAATACGTTGCAAGTGCTGACAGGAAGTAGACGGCTGAAATCTGGGGAGATGCAGTTGCGATTCGGGAGTGGCGACTCTCTGGATGCAGTTGCAGTGGGCATATGTGAGATTCTCTTACCCAGTGAGTGACTTTTGTTACATGACTGCTATTTTGTGCCAGGATGTGTGGCGAATATTATGTCCCTTTTTGTATTAGATACTGAAGGTTATAATGTAAATATTAAGAATTGTTCTTTGTATTTATATGATAGTAGTAATATTCAGATCATTTGTTGTCCAAACGAGCATGGTTATTACATATTGCGCACCTCACAAGATATCTTTAATATTGGAATAAATAAACGTAAACAATCTGACATAAATAATATTGAACTCTGGCACATGAGGTTAGGTCATATAGGCGTGAAACGCTTAACCCAATTGGTTAAGAATGGTTTGATACATGATCTCACCATTTAACCTTATCCAACTTGCGAATCTTGTATTCAGGGTAAAATGACCAAAGCCTCATTTTTCAGGTGTTGGACACCGAGCCTCTGACTTGTTGGAACTCGTACATTCTGATGTATGTGGTTCATTAAGTCAAACTGCTCACAGTGGCTTTTCTTACTTCGTCACATTTACCGATGATCTATCACAGTGCGGTTATGTTTATTTGATGAGACATAAATCAGAAACCTTTTAAAAGTTCAAAGAATTCTGAAATGAAATTGAGAAACAAACTGGTCAATATATTAAATGCATTCGATCTGGTCGAGGCGGTGAATATATGAGTGAAGAGTTCACCGATTATTTAAAAGAGAATGGGATTCTCGCTCAATATACTCCTCCTGGTACTCCGCAATATAATGGAGTGTCAAATAGGAGAAATCAGACTTTATTAGATATGGTCCGATCGATGTTAAGTTATACAGATTTACCCTATTACTTATGGGGTTATGCTCTTTTAACTGCCGCATATCTTTTGAACAAGATTTTTTCCAAGGTTGTTCCTATGACTTTGTATGAGATATTGACCGGTAGGAAACCAAATATTAGTTATATTAAGATTTGAGGGTGTCCTGCTTATGTCAGGATGGCTCAGCAAGATAAACTTTTGCCTAGAGGGCAGAAGTTTAGGTTTGGTAGATATCCTTCAAATACGAAGGGATATTTATTCTATGATACTGAGTATCGAAATGTGTTCGTAGCTCGCTTCGCAAAATTTCTAGAAATAGAATTTTTGGCTGAAGGTGGTGATCATAGACAGGTTGAACTTGATGAAGTACAACCTGGAACCAACGAACTAATGGAGGAACCTGTAGTTCAAGAAGATTGAGAACCTTCAACACACACACTTCGTAGGCCACAAAGGGTATCTAGACCTCATGAACGCTTGTATTTGATACATGAAAAGAGTCTCGATGTTCTCTTATTAGAAGAGACTGACCCTTTTACCTATAGAGAATCGATGTTGGACATCGACTCCGTGAAGTGGTAAGACGTCATGAAATCCGAGATAAACTCTATGCATGAGAATCAAGTTTGGAACTTGGTTCCGCTTTCCGAAGGAATTGTTCCTATCGGTTGTAAATGGATTTACAAGAGGAAACGGGGGCCCAATGGAAAGGTTGAAACCTTTAAGGTCGACTGGTAGCTAAAGGTTACTCGCAGCGACCTGGTGTCGACTACGATGAAACTTTTTCTCCAGTTGCCATGCTAAAGTCCATCAGGATTTTATTGCCAATTGCCGCATATCATGATTACGAGATTTGGCAAATGGATGTCAAAATGGCTTTTCTAAATAGATTTCTTGATGAAGAAATCTATATGGAACAACCAGAAGGTTTTTCATCCAGCGAGAACTCAGGCATGGTATGCAAGCTGAAGAAGTCCATTTATGGACTGAAACAGGCTTCACGAAGTTGGAATCTTCGATTCGACGAGATAATCAAATTGTCTGGTTTTCTCAAGAATTCGGAAGAATCCTGTGTGTATCAGAAGGCCAGTGGGAGTATGGTGGTATTTTTAATTCTCTATGTTGACGACATCCTTATCATTGGGAATGATATCAGGATGATGCAAGGCGTCAAAGCTTACCTCTGTAAGAATTTCTCCATGAAGGACCTGAGTGAAGCTTCTTATGTCTTGGGCATAAAACTCTATAGAGATAGAGAAATGAAGCTTATTGGGTTATCTCAATCAACGTACATAGATAAGATCTTAGAACGGTATAATTTTGTTAACTGTAAGACATTAAACATACCGTTCAGACATGATTTACATCTTTCGAAGAAGATGTGTCCGCAAACAGAAGATGAGAAGATTAGAATGTCTAATCAACCTTATGTTTCGTGTTTGGGCAGCATCATGTATGCCATGTTATGTACTAGGCCTGATAACAGCTTCGCAGTTAGTGTGACGAGCATATATCAGTCCAATCCAGGAAATGACCATTGGATGGCCATTAAACATATCCTAAAGTATCTTAAAGGTACTAAGGATAAGTTTATAATTTATGGAGGAAACAAACTGCAAGTTAATGAGTATACGGATTCCGATTTCCAATCGGATCATGATGATAGAAAGTCTACATCAGGATTCGTGTTTACCCTTAACGGTGGTGCAGTTTGTTGGAAGATTTCCAAACAGGGGTCGACAACTGATTCCACCATAGAGGCGGAATATATTGCAGCTTCTGAAGCTGCAAAGGAAGCTGTATGGGTTAGGAAATTTATCACAGAATTGGGAGTAGTCCCAAGTATCGAGAATCCGTTCCTGTTATACTGTGATAATACTGGAGCCATTGCGCAAGCAAAAGAACCAAGGGCGCATCAAAAGTCGAAGTATATGGAACGAAAGTACCACATCATTCGAGAGATTGTGTCGCGAGGGGAAATTGTAGTGTGCAAGGTACCGAGTGAAGATAATGTAGCAAATCTGCTTACGAAGGCCATACCTCCGAAGTTATTTGATAAACATGTGGAGTCGATGGGTATTAGATACAATCGATATTGGCACTAGAGCAAGTGGTAGATTTTGTTAGAGTTGGTGCTTTGAGCGCCAATTTTATTATGTATTTCCTTGTAAATACTAATGTAACGTTTTATTATGAATAAAATGAGCAGTTTCTTTTATATAACTTATTCTTTAATATGGTAAAGACGTAACTGACCTTAGAATGATTAGTTATGATATAATTGCAAAAGCGTCGCAACTGACATTGAGTTGTATCATGACGTTGTCATTTTTAGACAGTTCCCGGTCAAGGTTTACACTACTTGGTCAGTAAAGTAAACCCGTTGGAATCTAGGATTCCGATGGTTTCTCAATGAACCATGAGTCTTGGAGACTTATATAGACGTGTAGGTGTTTATAGTGGATAAACACTGAATGACTCACCGAAGATTCTTAATGGATGGTACACAAAATTCAATAAGAATCTTCTCGGGTTGAGTGAGCATAGTGATTCTTTGACTTGAGATACCACTGTGGATATCTGAGTTATCCTCAACACTTAGATGGCAGTCACGTCACCGATCTATTAAGATCAGACATCCGCCTGTTCGTTGGGTGTAGACTGATGCTCAGGAAATCCTGTGTGTATCAAGATAGGATCTGTCAGCTCTGTGTATAGAGCATATGTATTCAATATGGAATTAGCAATCTGTTAAATCCATGGGCCTGTGGTACACTGTAGAAATTAGTTCTGAGTGTTATTTGAGGGATTGCTAATAAAAACGTCGACGTGATTATATCTATAGAGATTTGACATTTGTATCTGTATCTCTGGATTAATCCGGATCCATGTGACGGAGGGATTATACCTATGTAGTGACCTCGACCTGTATGATTCAGTGAGTTTATCCGTGTTCGTCATAATTTACGGGTGAGTGAATTATAGACACAAAATTTGATTTCGTGACGGATATGCCTGAATCTAGAGAGTCTCACTAATGAAATTTACTCGTAGAGCACTAGGGCAACTGTTATGAATAATACTGATTATTTATAACTAGTTTAATGGTTAAACGAAAAATACATGCAATCGGGACTTATCAGTCATTTCCAATATTAATGTGTATTTTATTTAATACTTGATTTTATTAATACACATTAATAAAATATCAAATTGTGATATTTGACTTATATCATTAATATATGTGTTTAAGATATTTATTGTAAATATAATACATATTTTAAGATATTTAAATTTATTAATTAATTATTTAATTATTAAATAATTAAATTAATTTATAAAATAAATATCTTTAAGTAATGATGTTAACTTTATGAAGTTGGAAATGGCATGATTTGGTTGGAACACATTTTTGACACTTTATTAAAGTTAAATTATTGCTTTAATTAAACCAAAATTGTGTACCAATTGTATTAGTACAAAAATAAATAATTGTTGTTTATTTTTATTAGCAAAAATTCGGCCATCATGATTTTGTATATCAAAATTATTTTAGTTTCTTTTTTCACTCACGCAACATCAACAAAAAGTGAGTTGAGAGCATTTTGATCAAAAGGAAAGGAAAAATCAAAGCAAAAATTGGTTTTTGTAAGTTATTTTCTTTCTTCTTCTTCATGAAAAATGTTTCAATAATTCTTAGCATGTGTTGTTAGATCATGCCTCTACTCTTTTAGTTTATAATTAAATTTGTTGGATGCTTGTTGGATGTGTTTATGTATGTAGAATTAATTTATTTGCTTATTAATGTAATTAAGCTTAATAATTAATTAGAAAATTAAAGTTGCCATTATAGAGTCAATTAGCCATCCATAATTAGCCTAGAATTGTTCTTGATTAATTTCATGATGGTGAGAATTAATTGGTGTGGTAATTTGAAGATTAAGGTATTGAATTTTATTAATTTAATGTAAATTGCCCAATTTGAGTGATTTGTGAAATTAGGGTTCTTAACCCACTCAAATTTTGGGGCTTTTCATATATATGCTTTAATTTGATGTATATTTGATGCATGTAAAATTTGGGATTAATTGGATTTGATCTTGATGTGTTTTGAGCAAATTGGGCCAAATTGCAATTAATTAAAATTATGGGCTGTTTTGTAAATTCTGAAAAATTCTGGGCAGTGGCGCAATTCTGGAAAATATTATGGTTTTGTTGCAAAATTATAAAAAATTATTTTGGGATTAATTTGGAATTAATTAAATATGTAATTGACATATTTAAAACTAAAATAATTAATTTGCAAAAGTTTGAGGTAATTTTATAATTAAAAGAAATATGATTTCTTGGGTTATAATTTCATAATTTAAGTATTGGTTAATTAAATAAATAAGTTTATTTAATTGTTCCAAGAAAAGTTTTTGAAATCGGAGAAATCGTTTTTCGGCGTTCCGCTGCGCTAACCCTGTAATTCTTAATAAAACCCAACACATACACCACCATATCTTCTTGGAATGCTGTCATTAGGACATGAGTTTTGTTTGATGATTTTTGAATATCCACAATTGACCTAACTTTGATCTTGCATATGGCCAACCAATTGCTTGAGTCTCATTTGGCGCCAGGGTAAGGAACATAGTACACATGTGAAGCTAGCGGTGAGAGAATGAACGGTTCATACTTTCTATATAGGCTTCTTTTATTGACATCCCCAGCTTATAATGTGTATGAAAATTCATCCCATTAATCGGATCATACCAATCACAATTGAATAATATGGTTCTCTTATTGGGTAAGCCAAGGTACTCTGCCTAAAAAATTTCCTTTAATCGACCACAAAAGTCGCATGAATTATCAATGTAGCTAGACCCCTTTATACAAACTCCATTGTTCATCGTGGCCCAACCGGAGCCATGCGTTTCAGTTTGAAATTTGAACCTATTAACGAAAAATAAATTTAAACAGTTGAACATTATCATTGGACTTTTTGCTATATCTCTGAAGTAGATGTCGTTGATAGAGTGTCAATTGTCACGTGTTTATCCAATAAAGTGAAAATATTTACCTTAAGTACCATTAATTCTCTAATGAATGATTTATTCATAACGATTATGAATTTTAATCTTTCTATTCGTAATAGAAAGACTTGAGCGCTCTAACCGTTCAAGTACCGAATCAACCATTAAGAAAGATAGTCATCTACTTCTCGTAAAAATGGGTAAACTACATATTTATGTAAAACGTTCTCAGCTACACAATGAACCATGCCCTCAAAGTACGTAGCTATTAGTCGGGACAGCTACACCAACCTCATCTTTGTAAATCAAAGGACATAGCCTGCCATGCAGGAGTTCGTAGTACACTCAGGATTAAAATCAATCCATATATGACCATCTAGTAGATCGAAATGACTTTCTTTGTTTTAACGGATATTATAAGAACATCATTTCCATCTGGGTCCAGTCCTATATGATTACATCATACAAGGTGCCTTCATTCTCATGTCTCTACATGGACGATCCCGGATCAAGGTCGCCATACAAATATAGAATGGACCACAGCTATAGATAAACCATAAATAAAGTATCCGCTTTGTTTGTTCTCCATAGACTATTTAAAATTACTAACTTCATACTTAAATCCTCTTGTGTATGACACTCATACACTAAGTCTGAAGGCACAAAAGTAATCTAGAGTATTCAAGATAATTTATAATATGCGAAAATTAAACAAACACTTTGATAAATGAATAATGTATCATTTTATTTCAAAACACATAAAGGCTTTTACATTAAATGTAGCTCTAGGGCATACATCCCAACAATGCAAAGCACGGATCACATTATCATCATTTTCTTGACAATGCTCGCAATAACTGGTACTAGCTTTTGAATAGATATATTGAGAGTCGGAGTAGTATTTTTCTCCATGGTAAACCCACGTTCGATAGGTCACTGAAATTCCCAGTAGGGGTGTCAAAACGAATCAACGAATCGAATTAGTATCGAATCCTAAACGAATCGAATCAAAATGTGATGGATTCGTATTCGATTCGTTTATTAAACGAATCCTAATATCAGGATTCGTATTCGATTCGTTTATTAAACGAATCGAATACGAATATTCGTTTATTCGTTTAGTCAATGATATTATTTAATAAAATAATTTACCACACTTGATTTACATTAATTCTTCATAAATATATACATATGAAATATTTAATTAATATATTTACTAAAAATATCTCACCAAATATTAAAAATATTACTTTTTATATGATAATTAGCTATAATTTCTCGAATATTAATTGAAAATTAACAAGAACTAGTAAAAAAAAATAATAAAACGAATCATAAACGAATAAACGAATCGATGAGCTTAAATTCGTATTCGATTCGTTTAATAAACGAATCGAATCGAATTGACCCATTTATTAAACGAATCCATTTTTTCAAACCCGTATTCGCTTTAAAGCGAATCGAATCGAACGAATAAACGAATCCCGACCCAAATTGCCACCCCTAATTCCCAGCATGTATAAGTGATTAATACCTTCGCTCAAATGCTTTTTTCTCCTATTCAAATAGTTATTACATGGACAACGCACACACATTTTGTATCAACAACTCGCTTTGCTGCTTTCATAAATTCTTCTACCCCTTTTACGGTATTCGATACTTAATCTATTTGGCACACTCATCCAACTTATATCCATATCAATAAAATATCTATAAAAATATAACACAATGATCAATTAATTAAAATTAATGTATGTACAATATTCAATTAATAATTAAATAATTATCCAAAATCAATCCATATACATACTTATCTAAAATCAAATTACCCTTATTAATTATATACACCATCAATTAAATACATAAACTAAATATTTATTTAATTAATTATATATCCTCATTTTAAAAGATTTGCTCAAAATACATAATGGGTAAACAAATTATTAGAGTAATTGAGATTATATGCACCACCAATTCATAAACTAAATAATTACCTAATTAAATTTCAATCCCTCATTTTAGGGGATTTACTCAAAAATACATAATGGGTAAATAAATCACTACAATAACAGTGATACATTAGAGAAAATACATACCTTAATTAACTTAGTGTTAGATTGAGGTTGAAAATGGTGAAAATGGATATTTTTTTACGTGGGATTTTTAGGATATGAAGAAGAATGGAGAAGAAGGAAGAAGATGAGGGTGTTGGGGTTTTGGGCGAATGGCGCGGTGGAAGTGCGGTTCGGGCGAAATCGTAATTTTAAAACTTTTTTAAATTACCGAATAAATTATTCAATATCCAATATGATTAATTCATTCATATTTCACATAAACATGTTTATTCGATATCAAATAACAACATAAACAACTAAGATACATCGCGAAACTTTTACGATGTTTTTCCGTAAAATGACACAAAACGCATTTTTGACTGAACCGACCACCCAACACTTATGGGGATTGCCCAGGTCAGCCCCAATAGTGTTAGGGAAGTTCATGGGCTACCCGAACAGTGAAAAATTCACTGTTTGGATAGACATCATCCGGTTGGCTCAAAAGTCACATGGTAACGCCGTTTTCGGCCGTTTTCGCTTATTTCAACTCCGAAATAATTTCCGGAAATTGTTCCAACACCCAAAACACATCCAATACATTTATATGACATCGAATTCATCAATATAGACACTGATTTTTCCAGATCTGATTCAGAATACAAATTTGCCAATTTTCATGCTTTAAATCCAATTTTTCAAGATTAATCAAAACACTAATCAAAGTCACCACACATGCATCAACACTTCCAATTTCATCCACCAAAACCAAAAGCCCCAATTTTATGAAAAAGAAGAAACCCTAGGATCTCATAAGATCATCAAGAAACAATAAACAAATTTTCTAAGGTTAGGGATTTGAAGAATTACCTTTAATCTCCTAATTCCTTAGCCTTTTTTCCTTGATTTTCTTCTTTTCCTTTACTTGAATCATCAAGCAATATTGGAACCCTTTTTTTTGATAAGTTTAAGCTATGGTGGTTAATGGAGGAAGAAAATAAATTTTTCTCTTTTAAAATCATGATAACCGACTTTATAGGGTCAAAATGGTCATTTTTGGATTTTAATTTCATTAAATCAAAATCAATATAAGATAAGCTCTAAATTGGAAAAATTAAATTTGAATACTTAAGCTTAATAAATCATGCCATGTGTCACCAATAATAATTAAACATTTATCATAACAATTATGAAATAGTTTATCAATTAATTATTCAAATATTTAACAATTAAATATCTAAATAATTAATTAATATAATTATTATTATATATGTATTTTTATTTACAATAAATAACAAATATATATATTAATGACATGTGTCAAAATCTCATTTGACGAATAATTAATATGTATCAAATCAAATTTTGTATCAAATACAAATACATATTAATTACGGTTGACCAAAATTGCCCTTATGCATGTGTTATCGTTTAACCGATTAAACAATCCGAATTAACTCATTTAATCCGGTGAAGTATTATGAATAATCTATATTATTCATAACTCATTGCCCAAGTACTCAACGAGTACACTTCATATTATGAGACTCTCTAAGTTTATGTTTATCCGTCACGAAATCCAATTTCGTGTCCATAATTCACCCACTCATGAATTATGATAATCTCGCTAAACTACGCAAGTCGAGGTCATTGCATACGTATAATCCCTCTGTCACATGCTATCTATATTATACATGAGATATAGATAAGAACGTCAAACCTGTTCGGTATAATATAGTCGACTTTCATTTACGATCTCTAAATAACACTCGGAACTGATTTCCGAAGTTATACCAGGGCCATGGATTTACAAGATCGTAAACACGTGAGGATACCTATGCCCAGTACACAAGACTGACGGATCCTATCTTGATACGCACAGTATATCATGAGCATCAGTCCACACCCAACGAACAATCGGAGGTCTGATCATGAATAGATCGGTGACGTGACTGCCATCAAAGTGTGGAGGATAACTCATATATCCACAGTGGTATCTCAAGTTGAAGGACCACTATGCTCGCTCAACTCGAGAAGATTCCTATTAACGTTAGTGTACCATCTATTAGGAAATATTCAGTGAGTCGTTCAGTGTTTATCAAATAAACACCTACATGTATGTATGAGTCTCCCGAGACTCATGGTTCATTGGGTTAAACCATCAGACCAAGTCATCATATACGACATGTACTAGTCTCAACGGATTTTACTAACCGACCCGTGTTAGTAAATTTTGACTTTGAACTTTATTTAAGGATATACATCTTATAGTGCGCTTCCCAATGTCAATTACAAACTAAGTTGTAACTGCGCACTACATTGTAAATCCTAGGGTCTTTGTCTAATATACACGTATCACTAAACCATATTATGTTTCGATCTAATCGTAATTGAATATCCAATCGTAATTAGATCGAATATGTGTATAAAAGACAAGAGGTGCTACCATTAAATAAGTAATATTACAGAAAAATGAATTGTTCGTATTTATGAATCGGACATAAATACGATCCGGATTGGCACCATGAGCACCAACTCTAACAGAGGGTCGTGGGTAGGTAGAGATTATTAAAAGTTTTTTAGCGCCGTCAGAAATAATCGACGCTAAATGTTGACATATTAGTGTCGCTACCTAAATAAGCGACGCTAAATGTTGACATTTAGCGTCGCTACCTATATTGGCGACGCTAAAATATGACATACAACGGTGCTACCTATATTCGACACTAAATATTGATGATTCTACATATTTAGCGTCGACAGTTAGTTGTCGACACTAAATGTCTTAATTTTTTTGGTATGTATAGATTTTTAAAGGATTTTTAGCTTCGACATAGAGAGTTGACGCTAAATATTGATGATTCTACATATTTAAAGTCAATAGTTAATTTTCGATGCTAAATTCCTTCATTGTTTGCATCGAATGTGTTGGGGTTTTAGCGCTGGCGCAGCAGAAGCTCGCGGTTCGGGCGAAATCGCAACTTTAAAAACTTTTAAAATTACCAAATAAATTATTCATTATCCAATATGAATAATTTATTCGTATTTCACCTAAACATATTTATTCAATATCAAATAACGATATAAATAGGTTAGAAACATTGCGAAACATTTACGAAAATGTTTTTACGAAAAATGGCATAAAACATATTTTTGTCAAAACCAACCAACCAATACACATGATGGTTGTCAAGGTCAGCCCCAATAGTACTTGGGTAGTTCATGGGCTACCCAAATAGTGACCAATTCATTGTTTGGACGGTAGACACCTAGTAAGCCCGAAACTCACCCGGTAACGCCGTTTTTCGTCATTTTCATATATTTCAACTCCGAAATAATTTCCGGAAATTGTTCGCATGCCCAAAACACATCAAATACATTTATACAACATACTTTTCATGACCAAAAATAAAGAATTTTCAGATATGATTTTGTAATAAAAAATATCATTTTTCATGCTATAAATCTAATTTTCTCAATATAAATCATATTAATACTAACACAACCCAAAGCCACCACCTATGAAGAACTCAAGAACAATTCTAGGAGTTACAACAGTGGTCATAACACTCTAGAATGACAACAAGTCATCAAATGATAAAATTGAATCAATATTATACTAATATCATCCAATCAAACTTCACACATGCATCTAACCTTCAAATTCATCCTCCAAATCAAAAAGCCCCAAAATCTAAGAAAGGAAGAAACCCTATAAATATTTTAGATATTCAAGAATAAGAAACAAGCTTTTTAAGTTTAAGATTATTGAAGATTACCTCCAAATCTTGTAATTTCCTTAAATTAATCTAATTAATTAATAATAAAAACCTTTAAGTTAACAAATCCAATTTGCAAACTTTAAGCTTAATAAAATCATGTCATATGTAACCAATAATAATCAAACATATTGCATAACAATTATGTAATAATGGAATAATTTAATCATCTAGATATTTAACATTTAAACATCTAAATAATTAATTAATGCGATTATTATTATATATGTATTTTTATTTACATTAAATAACAAATACATATATTTATAGCATGTGTCAAAATCTCATTTGACAAATAATTAATATGTATCAAATCAAATTTTGTATCATATAAAAATACATATTAATTATCAAATTACCGAAATGCCCCTAATGTAAGTATTTTTGTTTAACCGTTTAAACGACTCGAATCAACTCATTTAATTCGGTGAAGTATTATAAATAATCTATATTATTCATAACGCGTTGCCCAAGTGCTCAACGAGTACACTTCATATTGTGGGACTCTCTAAGTTTAGGTTTATCTGTCACGAAATCCAATTTCATGTCCATAATTCACCCACTCATGAATTATGACGACCGCGAATAATCTTGCTAAACTATGCAAGTCGAGGTTATTGCATATGTATAATCCCTCTGTCACTGGCTATCAATATTATATCGGGGATATAGATAAGAACGTCAAAATCCTAAGGTATAAAATAGTCGATTTTTAAATTTACGATCTCTAAATAACACTCGAAACTCGCTTCCGAAGTATACAACGGTCATGGATTAACTACATCGCAAATACGTACCTGATACTTATGCCTTGTACACAGGACTGACGAATTATATCTGATACTCACAGGATATCATGAGCATCAGTCCACACCCAACTAACAGGCGGAGGTCTGATCTAAATAGATCGGTGATGTGACTGCCATCAAAATATGGAGGATATCTCATATATCCACAGTGATATCTCACGTCGAAGGACCACTATGCTACTCGACTCGAGAATATTCCAATTGACGTTGGTGTACCATCTCTTAGGAAATCTTCAGTGAGTCGTTCAGTGTTTATCAAATAAACACCTATATGTCTATACGAGTCTCCCAAAACTCATGGTTCATTTGGATAAACCATCGAATCAAGTCTCGATATACGACATGTACTGGTCTCAGCGGATTTTACTAACTGACCCGTGTTAGTAAATCTTGACCATGAACTTTATTTGATAATATACTTCTAGTAGTGTCACTTCCCAATGTCAATTACAAACTACTTTATAACTGCGCACTATAAAATATATTATCGGGTCTTTGTCTAATACATATATATCACTAAATCATATTTAGTTTCAATATAATCGTAATTAGATCGAATATGTATATAAAAGCAAGAATTAGTACCATAAATAAGTAATATTATGGAAAATGAATTGTGCGTATTCAAGAATTGGACATAAATACGATCTGGATTGGCACTCCGAGCACCAACCCTAACAATTTCTCCCACTTGCTCTAGTGCCAATCCATGGTATCATATACACATCTTAATATGTATTACATACACATGGTCCTGAAGAGCTGACCTAGCACTTAAGAGGTAGACAATAATAAGTAGGTCCACTATAACATATTGAATTTGTCCAACAAACCCAATCGTTTCCCTTAGCCAACATCATTCATATATTGTATAACTTAAGTTATACATCAATATGACTCAGATGCGACATCAATATTGTGCTACTGCTGCTGAGTTGTCTATGTATGTAAGGATTAAATCCAAAAAACTTTGCAAACAACCGCAAGGACAACACTAATATTAAAACTTCTAATCTATAAGGTCACTATGAAACTTCATAAATCAATACTTCATAAGTTACAACTAATTCCACTAATATAGTAGAATCAACTGTAACACTCCCACTGTATCTTTTTTGACTCTATATGACATAGACTATCTAACGTCATAATTAGACTCAAAACTAATCTGACCCTAATGATTGCGGATTATATTCTCCATATATAAGAAACTCGTTCTTAATATCTCAAAGATAAGAAATAACATGTTTCAAGACTCATCCTATGGTCTTCAGTATATCAAAATAGCTCGTAACAATTACGATTAAATTGATATCTTTAATCGCACATAATATAGTATTCATTATGCCATCATCCTATGATGCATAAGATTGACTATACATTCTAATCAATTTCTCTTTCGACAAAGGAATCATCATTTATGAAAGATGAATACTATATACAAGAGACACATTAACTGTCAAGCAGTTATACTAACTGTCACACAGATAGTCTTACTGTGTCCTTTATTAGATCATATCTAATGCACGACTAATGGAAATATCTCATAAGTCTTTTTTTTTTATCATATATGAAACTTTACTAAATATAACAGAGACTACTTCCACTGTTTTCACGGAGAAAATAAGATTTAGGTAAATCTTTTACCTCAAAAAAATCTCATTATTACATTAATAATGATAATGTTGTTAGGATATATAATACTAGAAAGAAATATGTATGCTCCCATATATGTATTTTCTATGCTTGATAAAATAAGACAATCTGACTGTAATCAAAATTAGAGATCACAAATTTCTGGAAAGCTCACTTGAGTCTACAATAGGCTCTATAAGCTAGTATATCAAACTTTGATCTTAGCATAATACAAACTCCAGGGCCATTCCAGAATGAACTCTTCAAACAAAGAAACCACAATGGATCTCTTAATCAAAGAAACTATTCAAGATCACCACTTTGTATTCTTTAGCCAAAATACATAGTTTAATATCAACATTAACTAATAGATATTTAATTGTTCAATTAATGTGACTAGAGACAAGTTTTATCAGAATCTACAATAGATTGTTGAGTATAACCTTTCTCACTAGCATACTATAAATGTCAAACCTTTAATAAGCTCACTTTACTTTTGCTACGCAAACAATTTGCATATTTTATGAACGATTCATAACGAAAGCTTAATCAAGTTCAAAACTTGATTGTAGTAAGCTTTGAACAATCTTAGATTTATGGTTTAATGCTAACTTTCAAAATCGATATCAAATATCGCTCCCACTATAAGTTATATGATAATTTTCTTCGATAAGAAAACAACAGAACCATTAAGTATCAAATACTTCGCAAATGATTCTGACATCCTATTGGACTTGTATGGAAGGTGTCTAAGGGTTTTTTCATCTTATTAATTATGTAGTTCCATTTATAGTTTATCACTCTCCACATTTAACTTCAATAAGTCAAGTCTTTTCTACAATCGTTAACATCTAATGCTACACACCAAGTAATAAAACAATTTTATTACTCGTGATCGTAGAAAAAATATTATATCAAATAAAATATAATATTATATTAAATAGAATAAATGATAAACTTTTTCTTGTACCTCCGAGGCACAAGTACTTTTCAATTATATAACCATTATACAAAAGAATGATTCAAATCTCAAATTTTTCAAGATTCGAATTTTCTACTTATACATATCATATACGTAACTGTAGAAACTAATTGAACCTTAATTAAAAGAACAAATTAGTGTTACTGGAGCATATCCCCAAGAGTATTGAAACTAATTCGGTAACACTCAATATCAAACGAATAAAATCATATAAGATTCGATTTCTCCCACTGACCAATTCCATCACGATGGAATCGTAGAAGAATAATAATGAGCAAGAATCACATTCATTAAATAACCTTAGAACTAATTGCCATAAATTCATATGTTTGATCATATCAAACATCTTTGAACAATTCAAAGATTCATGATGAATTTTAAAGATATAATTTTCAAAACTTCAAATAGAATATCTTTGAACCATTCAAAATATTCTATTCGCGTTTCATCAGAAACATATTGAAAGTTCTCGAACCATTCAAGACGTTCAATATGTATTTTTTTTGAAACACGTAACTAAGTCATGACAACTCATTAACTAAGTTCGAAGTAAAGAAAACTATCCAAGGTAATTTATAATTAATTAAACTACATACATCCAATGTAATAGTTTAATAAATTTGTGGTCCAATGACGATCATTGGTTAAATGTGATTTAATCACTTCCCGAATACAATATTCATTAAATGGATAAGGATATACGGTGTGATCTCGTATCTGACCATCCTTTACCATTCGGAATAAGCATCTAATGCTTAAGTGACAAAATCTCATAAAGCACTGTTCTAAGTTATTTACTTAACCGAATATTTTTCTTAATGTTTATCTCTTCATCAATGACACTACTAGTCATATTAAAATATGAAATAACTATTTATAAAGAACAAGTAAATATCCAATAGTCACAAGTTCTGATATCAAATATCAAAATAATCATTAAACAATATTTTAAATAACTAGACGGGAGATTTGGTATCCAATACCTACAGTTGTCGTATTGTGAGAATTAATATTCTATATACACAACTATACACATCTCTTTTCTTTAACTTTATAATTTTGCCTTCAACTATTCACAACAATTGTAAATAATTGATTAGCAAACTATGTCAGACACATTACTTCTAAAGGTCACTAAAGCCAAGAAATGTCATTATCAGATAAACAAATACCTAATGAGGTTTTCTTAATGCCAGTCAAGAATCTCGAGACATGAACAAATTCACATCAATTCTTACCGCACAAGAAACTATTCTCTCTAGACTATTATATCCTAAAATAGATATCTATTTAGATTACTCATCGTGACTTAGAAACTAAGTCACTAATCATCTTGATTTTTCAAGAAAATCAGAACAATAGTTCCCGATGGTTTTGACTAATCTAACAATATCCGAGCCTACTCTAAATCTCGAAATTATTCTAGAAATCTGCAACCATAAGAAAAGTCAGAAAACATATAGATAAATATGCATGCAGTTGATTATAAGTTTAATTCTATATTCACAATAGAATAAAGGAAACATAAGCGGTAATTTTCATAATATTACACACTGTCTTAGTTATGGATTTATAACCCAACAGTGCCTCCCACTACTTTACATAATATCGTAATCCCCAACGGAAAACGGAATCCAATAATTAAATTGAATTTCATAGTGAGAGGTGGATTCCATGAATATATTTCGACTTACAGCTTTGGTATGTTCTCGCCTACGTATATTCACAGGTAGACAACTCATTGTCAATCACACTCACTGTGATTCCTGATTTTGGTCCTGGTCGTTTCTCGTTATGACAGCTTTGGCACGTTCACAAGGAGGCGTACCAAGGCTTCACTTGTCAGTGACAAACTCAAGCTACCGATGTAGTCCTGACAGCTTTGGCACATTCAGGATTTCCACTTTCACTTGAATTTGTCTCTTATCATATAAGTTCTACCAGCGCAAATGAACTACCATAAGCCATATTGCACAGCTTTGGCACGATACAGCTACAACATCAAAAAATCATTTGCATCCGTACTGACAAGGGACCAAGAAACAAGTATTCCTAATACTAGTTACTTTAATGCCTTATTTAAGCGGGGATATTCCTAAAGAAGGTTATCTCTACATAATATGCAGAATTTAATCTAGATCAATTTCTCAACAGTTCAATTCTACCTGGGAAGACATAACTTAACTTAACCATTAAAACCGCGTTATGTTTTTCCGTTAACGTAGAACCGAAAGTTAAGAAATATCTAAATTACATGCATGTGAAAATATCAAAATTGGATTATATATCATATATCAAGCATGAAAAATGTAATGGATGAATGATCAGACCTGTTCTGATACCATCTTTGTTGGGGTTTTAGCGCCGACGCAGCGGAAGCTCGCGGTTCGGGCGAAATCGCAACTTTAAAAACTTTTAAAATTACCAAATAAATTATTCATTATCCAATATGAATAATTCATTAGTATTTCACCTAAAAATATTTATTCGATATCAAATAACGACATAAATAGGTTAGAAACATCGCGAAACTTTTACGAAAAATATTTTTCCGCAAAATGGCATAAAACACGTTTTTGTCAAAACCGACCAACCAATACACATGAGGGCTGACAAGGTCATCCCCAATAGTACTTGGGTAGTTCATGGGCTGCCCCAACAGTGACCAATTCACTTTTTGGACAGCGGACACCCAGGTAAGTCCAAAACTCACCCGGTAACGCCGTTTTTCGCCATTTTCGCATATTTCAACTCTGAAACAATTTCCGGAAATTGTTCCAATGCCCAAAATACATCCAATATATTTATACAACATACTTTTCATCACCAAAAATACATAATTTTCAGATCTGATTTTGTAACAAAAATATCATTTTTCATGATATAAATCCAATTTTCTCAATATTAATCATATTAATACTAACACCAACCAAAGCCACCACCTATGAAGAACTCAAGAGTAATTATAGGAGTTACAAGAGTGGTCATAACACTCTAGAATGACAACAAGTCATCAAATGATAAAATTGAATCAATATTACACTAATATCATCCAATCAAACTTCACACATGCATCTAGCCTCCAATTCATCCTCTAAATCAAAAAGGCCCAAAATCTAAGGAAGAAACCCTACTATTATATAGATATTCAAGAACAAGAAACAAGCTTTCTAAGTTTAAGATTATTGAAGATTACCTCCAAATCTTGTAATTTTCTTAAACTTTTTCTTGAATTTCTTCACTTTCTTCCTTGTATCTTCAAGAAATTTTTGGGTGCTTATTGGAGATAGGTTCGGCCATGGAGCTTGATTAAAGAGAAAATAAAATTTTCAACTTTAAATAGTAAGCCAAACCGACTTAATTTTGAAGAAGGGTACTTTGTCATTTGGTCAATTAATCTAATTAATTAATAATAATAACCTTTAAGTTAACAAATCCAATTTGTAAACTTTAAGCTTAATAAAATCATGCATATATAACCAATAAAAATCAAACATATTGCATAACAATTATGTAATATTGGAATAATTTAATTATCTAGATATTTAACATTTAAACATCTAAATAATTAATTAATGCGATTATTATTATATATGTATTTTTATTATATTAAATAACAAATACATATATTAATGGCATGTGTCAAAATCTCATTTGACAAATAATTAATATGTATCAAATCAAATTTTGTATCAAATACAAATACACATTAATTATCAAATGACCGAAATACCCCTAATGCATGTATTTTCGTTTACCGTTTAAACGACTCGAATTAACTCATTTAATTCGGTGAAGTATTATGAATAATCTATATTATTCATAACGCATTGCCCAATTGCTCAACAAGTACACTTCATATTGTGAGACTCTCTAAGTTTAGGTTTATCCGTCACATAATCCAATTTTATGTCCATAATTCACCCACTCATGAATTATGACGATCACAGATAATCTCGCTAAACTATGCAAGTCAATGTTATTGCATATGTATAATCATTCTGTCACAGGCTATCAATATTATACCGGAGATATAGATAAGAACGTCAAATCCCTAAGGTATAATATAGTCGAATTTTAAATTTACGATCTCTAAATAACACTCGGAACTCGCTTCCGAAGTATACCACAGCCATAGATTTACTAGATCGCAAATACATACCTGATACCTATGCCCTGTACACAGGACTGACGAATTCTATCTGATACTCACAGGATATCATGAGCATCAGTCCACACCCAACGAACATGCGGAGGTCTGATCTAAATAGATCGGTGACGTGACTGCCATCAAAGTGTGGATGATATCTTATATATCCACAGTGGTATCTCAATTCGAATGACCACTATGCTACTCGAATCGAGAAGATTCCTATTGACGTTGGTGTACCATCTATTAGGAAATCTTCATGTGTGTTGTTAAGTGTTTATCAAATAATAAACACCTACATGTCTATACGAGTCTCCCAAGACTCATGGTTCATTGGGATAAATCATCGGACCAAGTCTCGATATACGACATGTACTGGTCTCAGCGGATTTTACTAACCGACCTGTGTTAGTAAATCTTGACCAGGAGCTTTATTTTATAATATACTTCTAGTAGTGACATTTTCCAATGTCAATTACAAACTACTTTGTAACTGCACACTACAAAATATATTATCTAGTCTTTGTCTAATATATACATATCACTAAATCATATTTAGTTTCAATCTAATCGTAATTAGATCGAATATGTATATAAAAGCAAGAATTAGTACCGTAAATAAGTAATATTATGGAAAAATGAATTGTTCGTATTCATGAATCAGACATAAATATGATCTGGATTGGCACTCTGAGCACCAACCCTAATAGAATGTACGTTGGCGACGCTAAATGTTGTAATTTTAGTGTTGTTTTTCCTATCGACGCATGATATTGTTACTTGTAGTGTCGCTTGATTTTGGCGACGCTAAATTATACATTTAGTGACGATTTTCTTGGCGATGCTAAATCTTTGGATGTTAAAGGTCATAATTCTTATAGTGTAATATTCTTTCAATGTAATATAAAACAACCTCATATATATGCATATTTTTTAAAGGATATTAAAATATTTAATTAATAAAACATCACAAGGATGTAAATATATTACCATTTCGGCTTAATTATAAACTTAGGAGATCTTAAGACTCGAACCTAATTAGGTCGAAGCCTAACAACAAAAAACCATATATCGCGCACCCCCAAAACTGTTCGGATCGGAAGTTGTATTCACACCGAAAATCTTCCGAAGGAGCTGAAGGATTTTACGGATTGACCTAAATGTCTCACATTTGCTAGTGTTGGTAAATACAGAGTCCAGAACAATGACAGAAATAAGCAATATACGAAACATAAACTTTTACAATAGCCCATACATAATATATTACAAGAAAAATAAATAAATTTATAAGGAAGTTCCAAAACTCAGTCTCCACTTCCAAAGCTAGATCTACCATGCATCTTCTATGCACATATATTTTATTGGTTGAATAAAATACTATTTTATTCCTGTAAAACAGAAACAAAACCCAACATAAGGTTGGAAATCTACCACCATAAATGAGTGGAATCACAGATTTATGGAGATCTGGATAATAAAAAAACACAGGAAGAAAAGAAAACCAAACAAATAAAGGAAGAAAAAAGAGATCGATAAAGAGAGAATGGAAGAAAGAAAATGAAAAGAGAAAAATAAAAATAAAGTAAGAGAAAAGGAGGGATGTGAAGGAGAGGGAGGGAGGGGTGTGCCGCCGACCACAGAATGGACGTGGTCGGCGGCCTCACATATCTAGTTTAGCTCCTTGTTTTTAGCAGAGAAAAGAAGAGAGAGATATTCTTTAGCTCGGCAGTGGCTTTGGAAAAAATTCTCCAACTGTTGTTCCATATGTGCATATTGTACCAACTGTTGTTGAACCGTTGTTTTTTCTAATTAGATTGTTAGTGTGAACATCCCTAATTGGATTCTAGTTGAGCTCATAATGAACAAGAAAATGAAACAAAATCTAACACGTACATTCGTACTTGGTCAAACAACTAATCCTCTAGAATACCACCAAAAAGCAATTAGCTTTCTAAATCTTTAGACCCATCAAAGGCACCAAATATAAACTAATAATTAACATGGTTTGGACATATTTCTAAAAAAGTTCATGATGTCTTTAAAGGGCGTGACTTGATGGTGTAGGGTTTATGATCTCACTTTGAAGTCATGGATTCAAATCCAGAAAATGCGTTTCTTGTAAAAGTCTGGGACAGCCGGAGATTTTACCTACTCTGCTTAAATCCGAAAGGGGTGATTTGATGGTGTGGAATTTCCAACGATTAAAAAATATATATATTCATTATAATCCAGTACCTAATCTCTATCTATAAAACCAAATTAACCCTAATTAAAGAGTAATTAATTAATACCCAATTACTCAACAATCAACACAATTACTACACTGGGGAAAATAGCAAAGGAACATAATATAAATTAAAAGATAAAATGTGGTTGGATATATGAGTGTGACAACGAGTTGTTACTTTCCCACCGTTGGTTTAAAATTAATCTTAACTTTCAAACAAATCCTGATGTGTCTTGTCGTCTGATGCATGACATGAAAACCATGTCCTAACCATTAATTATCTTCGTAAGCAAGCATTGATTTTTTTTTTTTTTTTTTACAATTTAATTTGAATATACAGCCAAACACATACTCTTGCGTATGCTTTCCAAATTACTTAAAACTACTTCTGAAAGCAAATTTTATTTGTTTTTTCTTATTCTTTGTTGTTTAGTCAAAATACTATGAAAAAATTAATTCGATGAGTTCGTATTGGTTTTTTTTTTTATATAAATTATTATTGATAATTATTGAATAAAATTTTATATGTATTTAAATCTTAACTATTCATTATTATTAATATATGTGTGTCAGAAAATTAGAAAAAAATTAATACAATACTGTATCTAAATTCATATACAAAAAGCTTTGAAGCGAAGTCAGTCAAATATTGTTGTTAATCGGGACATGCTTTCTAGGTTTATTATGTACGCAATCTACTTGTTGCTTCATAGATTTTTTTATATTGTTTTTTATTAAATTTGTCATATCACATCGTATTAGGTTTATGATGTGGAGAAACCGTCTTAGAATCAAATGTACTGTTTTGACAATTTATTTCTATTTCTTAATTTGATAATTGTAATGGAACAATGAAATTTATTAAAATAAAAAGATAAATTAGACCCCAGGACGACTGATCTTGATGATCATCCACTTCAACAAGTACTATTCAATTAATCATATAATACCCACAAAAAAATATATAATATGTGCATTTATAAGGATTAATATTAATCGTGTTAGGTCTCAGTTATTTATGAAAATAAAAAGATAACAGATAGATCTCTAATATTCGCAAAGAGGACCCGGTTAGATATTATAAAATTTTTGAAATCAACGAAGTGATTTTGATCAAAAAATTTGAATATCTGATATAAGCGGAGTGGTCTAATCGATAAACTTTTTTTAAGTGAGTAAAAATCACAATTTTATTTAATTTATTGATTCTTTTATTCATTAATTTAAATAAAACATAACTAATAACTATGAGATAACTCTTATTTAATAATCTAATCTCTAACTCTAATTAAATAATATAAATATAAATCCTAAAGACTCCTAATAAATTAAAGAACATTAATACGATAATTCCATAATCTGTAAGCTCTCTAAGTTGAATACAACTCTAAAAATATTATCATCCATAATCATCATCATTTCTATCTAACAAATCGACATTTTAAGACATTCGAATTTGAAATTAAACAACATTGTCTCAAATTAATCCACATTTTAAAATGTAATTATGTCTGTACTAAGGAATTATTATATAAGGTTGGAACTTATTATATTTATAAAGCTTGTAATTAAGAAACATGTAATAACTGCTAATTTATTATTATGCTAATGCAAGTTTTTAAGATTTTGATTAATATATGTGGACCATATAAGCATTTCTAGGATATTGCTTAGGTTTGTGCTTTTGTCTTTTGTAGAAGCCTTTTTATCTTATACCTACTAAAATAAATTCAACCTAAAATGTTTCCAGTTAGAGTTTATCGATATAATATGAACAAAGTGGGGACAAATAAATTAAATTTTTTACCATAAATATTAGTTCCAACATACAAAATTTATAATAAGTAAGCCTCTTGTCTAGTAAACTGAAAATAGAATTAATAAGAAGCTTAATCTATATCTTATTTCCCAATCTAAATTGGTGCCCTAAAAAAATAATTTTTATGTAACATGCAAGATATCATTCATGGAGAAATTTGGTATCATTTAAGAAACCTTGTTTATCAAGAATATGTTCATACACCTAACTACGGAAAAACGACATGTCAGCTATTTATCTTTATCTCCTATATAAGTATGGGTTAGCCCGTCATACATTTGCAACAATTAAAACTTGATCAAAAGCAAAGTACTAAGTGAGAAAACAACAAGAGTGATCAAGTGAGTTTTGAAAAAGAAAATGGACTCCTGGGTTCGGCTTTTTCTTCTTGTAGCTTGTCTTTTTCCTGCTGCCGTCGACTGTCGCGTTCGCCATTACAAGTTCAATGTAAGTACATTTTTTATTTCGTATACATATACATATACATATATATATATATATACATACGTAAGTACGTACATATACGTATTGTATGTATGTGCGTGTATATATATATGTGTATATATAATATGAGAATAATTTAGTTGTTAGAAGTCATAAATGTCAATCATATGGACTTACTATCTTCTTGATTTTAATTAATAGCAATAAGTACTAGTGTAGATAAATAAATGATACAAGTTTCATAATTTGGTCTCATATTGCATCATATAAAATACAAGCAACAGGTAAGGGAAAAAAGAGTATAAAGGGCATATGAAGCGTACAATTAAATCTTTAGTCACTAGGGCAACTTGGGTATTTAATTACATTTTTTTTTAAAATTTTAACGGTTGGTGATTTTAATTTTCTGGGTAATTTTGACAGGTGGTGATGAAGAATAGCACTAAATTATGTGCAACCAAGCCAATTGTCACAGTAAATGGCAGGTTCCCAGGACCCACTCTTTATGCCAGAGAAGATGACACAGTGCTGGTCAAAGTAGTCAACCATGTCAAATATAATGTCTCCATCCACTGGTAAAAAATAAATTCATCAATGCCTAACAGAAAATAATAACAACAACAACAATTATTTCCACCTAACAAAAATTAATTTGTTGAATTTTATGTATTCAATAGGCATGGTATCCGACAACTGAGAACTGGTTGGGCTGATGGACCAGCATACATAACACAATGTCCAATTCAGTCAGGGCAAAGTTATGTGTATAATTTTACAATCACAGGTCAACGAGGTACACTTCTTTGGCACGCACATATTCTATGGCTTCGTGCCACTGTCCATGGCGGCATTGTCATCTTGCCGAAGCGCGGCGTTCCTTATCCCTTCCCGAAGCCCCACCACGAAGTCGTGGTTGTACTGGCTGAATGGTGGAAATCAGACACTGAAACCGTCATCAACCAAGCTATGAAGTCCGGATTGGCCCCTAATGTCTCTGATTCTCACACTATTAATGGACAACCTGGACCCGTATCTAGTTGCACATCACAGGGTAAACTATTCATGTGTTTAATTTTGAAAGCACTAACGTACAACTCGTAATAATATTTCTTATATGTGCACATGCAGGAGGCTTTACATTGCCCGTGGATAACGGCAAGACTTACATGCTACGCTTGATCAATGCTGCACTCAATGAAGAGTTATTCTTCAAAATAGCTGGACACAAGTTAACTGTCGTTGAAGTTGATGCCACTTACGTTAAACCATTCAAAACAGACACTGTAGTAATTGCCCCAGGCCAAACAACCAATGTCATTGTCACTGCTAATAAAACTTCTGGAAAATACCTCGTTGCCGCCTCACCGTTCATGGATGCTCCGGTTGCCGTCGACAATGTGACAGCCACCGCCACTTTACACTACTCTGGGACACTTGCCAGCTCCCCCACAACTCTCACTAACCCACCTCCGCAAAACGGCACCGCTATTGCCAACAACTTTACTGACTCCCTCCGTAGCTTGAACTCAAAGAAATACCCAGCTAAAGTCCCACAAACAGTTGATCACAATCTTTTCTTCGCAGTTGGGCTTGGAATTAACCCTTGCCCTTCTTGCAAAGCCGGTAACGGTAGCCGTGTTGTTGCTTCAATCAATAATATCACATTTGTTATGCCAACAACTGCATTGCTTCAGGCACATTTTTTCAACATCAGTGGAGTTTTCACTACCGATTTTCCAAGCAACCCACCTCATTCTTTTAATTACACTGGAACTCCACCAACGAATTTGCAGACTTCTAATGGGACAAAACTTTACAGGCTAGCTTACAACTCAACAGTTCAACTGGTATTACAAGATACAGGAATCATCACCCCAGAGAACCACCCAATCCATTTACACGGATTCAACTTCTTCGTCGTGGGTAAGGGACTTGGAAACTTCAACCTCAAGAAAGATTCTAAGAAGTTCAATCTTATTGATCCCGTTGAAAGAAACACAGTTGGAGTCCCATCTGGGGGATGGGTTGCCATCAGATTCCGCGCAGATAATCCAGGTAAACACATTAACACTATTGTTCGGTCCTTCCTTAATCAATCAATTTTCAGGTCTCCGTTGATCTGAGTCTCTGATTCATTAATTTTTTTGATATTTAGGAGTGTGGTTTATGCATTGCCATTTGGAAGTTCACACAACATGGGGACTGAAGATGCCATTTTTGGTTGACAATGGCAAAGGCCCTAATGAGTCCCTTTTGCCACCTCCAAGTGATCTTCCAAAGTGCTAAAGAACCTGAAACAATTGATATTTAAATATACCAAAGTAGAGTGATCTCCTCTTCAAGAAAGAGTTGCGGGAGGAGAAGGATGCAATCTAAAAGAGAGTTTTAATAAGAAAAAGAAAGCCAGAGACAGAGACAGAATCAAAGAATCCTATTATTTCTTGAGTGAATGGAAATTTTTGCTCAAGCGTGTTTGACTAATAATTGTAAAAGCATTTCCGTATATGAAATCCTTTTTAAAGAACTTGAGTGATTGGATGAAATGTGATGAGCTTAATTAATTTCTTTACCTTTCTTACTTTTATTTGTTCATGATCTAAATTCTAAAGAATCTTTGCATGAGACATATAGCTTATTTATAAAATGGCATAATTAATTAGTGTAATAGATTCAAATTAAAGATTGGATAATCCAGGGACTGGCTTAAGATCTTATAATAGATCAGTCTAAATTAAAAAAAAAAAATTGATATATATTTTGAGTGAGAAAAAATATTGGCTAATCCATGGACCGTCCTAAGATCTTATAATAGATCAGACTTTTGAGTGAGAATAAGTGTAGATAAAGAAAAGAACTTTTAGAAATTTTTGGAGGGGGTGCAAATACTCTTCATCCAATGCCCCAATGCCCAATTCAAAATGTCTGCACAATGCATATATTGCATTTGCAAGCTTGCATAAACATTTTTGAAGGTATCGCTTCACACCCACAGTCAATCATTCCAGTTGTTGAATATAATCCAATCATGGGTACTTTAATTTAATAGGGAACCTGTTCACAATTTTTTAATTAAGGATCGTACATGAAAATAGAGGCTTCCTTGTGGCCACTATCCTTCTTGTTAAGCACTACCACGGTGACAATGAAAACAAAGACCATTTCTATCACAAAAGTTTCTACATATTGATCATCATTCCAATTTCACTCTACATATACCATTGGAGTTATATTCTAATTAAGACTGACAAATTCTCAATCTCATGGAATCCCAATAACCAAGCAACCCCCGTACATCAAAAATCTAATAAGAGCCTTCTTAAATATCTCTTTTTATAGTGTTTAAAATTTACAGATTTCTCATACAATTACTCTTGCCGTATCTTAGTCGCATTACATCTTTTTATTTGACTAAGTTAATCTTCTTCTTCTTTTTTTTTAATCTTATTTCAATCTATCTTCTATTCCTTCTTAAATAAGGATTTAAATTCTAGTCCTCAATCCGCTCTCTTATTTCCCATGCTTTTTTAGAAATAATTATTTGTTACTTCACTGACCCGATCACACTGTGTTAAGATAGAATGAGCCAAAGTCTAGGTCATGCTTTTAAAAAATGGACTTAGATTTTGACACTATACGAAAATCCACAAAAAAACAACTATATACTGTTCATTTTTAGTAACCGAAGGAAGCAACTGAAATTACCTACAAAAGAGATGGTGAATTGAGTATGTGAGAATATAATATGAAATTAAAAATCTTTACAATTTTAAGTTATTTAATTAGTAGCTTCATCAATTAAGTTTAGTGTGCAATTTTCTCAATCACAATCTTTTACCAATGCAAGTTTCTAAAGTAATATGCAATCTTAAAATAAAACTTATGATAATTAAAAGAGTTTGGGAATAGAGAAAATAACACCGAGATTTATAGTGGTTCGGCTAATAATGCCTACGTCCACTCCTCCAAGTCGCGCTTAAAGTTTTCCACTATGTAAATGTGAATTCACACATTACATTATGAGTTTTATGTGGCTCACTCAGAAACCAAGATTTTTGTCCATAAATCCACTTCAAACCTTTACATAAGAGTTTTATACTTAGGCTAACTCCAAACATTTACACAAATTCACCCTTTTGAGTATTCCCACTGAACAAGTGATTTCACAACCATAAGTGTTTGAGAGAATAGTACTCATAAATGATAAAAAATATTAAGGATGTGAGTAGTTAACCCAAATATATCCAAGCTTATTAAATGTGAAAGTTCGTAATTATCCTAGGTTCTGACCTTATGCAGGATTTATTATAATAATCAAGATAAGTCTTAACTATTGCTACTATGGATTTCTAATAATTGCAGTTTATACTCACTTATTCCTGCATTCTTAACTTACTATTTTGTTAGATTTCGTATAATTTAATGTATTTTATAGTTTTTTTTTTACGTTTTATTTGTAGGAAGCATTTGGAACATGGATCTTGGGGCAATTTGACTTGTTTTGGGACCTTACGGACGTATCAGAAGCATGCAGGAAGGCTAAAAATGAAGAAATGACCAATCCTGAAATTTGGCATGGCGTTGCGATGCCCAGACAGCACCAACATACTTTTCCCGAGAGTTCGGCGTCGCGACGCCACTTTCCGACATCGTGACGCTGCGTCAGTCACCCAGAATCATAAAACAATCAGGGTTTTACATGCACAAAGACTCCAGGACTTCCCTATAAATACATAAGCTCGTCCAAAACCCTAAAGAAGAGGCTAATACACAATTCAAGAGTTCTAAAAATATATTTTAGAGAAATCCAAGGAGGAAGATTGAAGAGCGACAAGAGGAGATGAAGGCGATGACGTCCGAAGACAAAGGGAATCAATTCGGGTTTTATCATCTAGTTTCTTTCTTAAAACTCTAATGATTTCCATTATGTTCATGACATTATTTCCATTGTTTTTATCTTTAGTCATGAACTAACTCCATAATTCTAGAGGATGGTGTAGTCAATGCTTGAACCTATGTATTATTTGCCAATTTGATTATTATAAAGTTTGATTCAGTTTATTTATATTCTCTTGTCTTTAATGCTTCTTGTTTGTTGGCCACAAATTGAGATGATGCATGTTTAGAATCTATCGCTCGGGAGAGAGGGATTTTGAATAAGATCTAGAGAATATAACCTAGGAGTTTTATAGAGTTCGGGAGAATCTATAGTTCCTTTGAAGTCGTTAACACAAAATCACATAACGTAATGAATTGTTAATTACTAGATTTTTATAAGGATATCGAAGTCGGTACTTAAAAATATTTTCACTATTGCTCGGGAGGAGGAGTGGAATACTTTAGGATTCTTGACTTATAAATAATGCAAGTGAATAAGGATTGATTGGCATAACAAATACATAGGGGATAGCTAGGTGAAATCAGACTCTAGAATCTCTCTCTTATTGGTTTCTCTTAATTAAACGTTTTTAATATCTTGCTTACTTAGTTTTAATCTTAATTTAATTTTTTTTCTAAATAAAGTTAGGTTTTCTAATTATAGTACTTAGTGTGAGTTCAACACAATCCATGTGGGTTCGACACTCTTCACTAATCTTTACTAAAACTTGACATCGTACACTTGCGGTACGATTAAAAATATCAAAACAAGTTTTTGGCGCCGTTGCCGGGGATTGTTAATTTAATTCACATTAATATTATTACCAAATATCCTTAGCTTTAATTTAGATTTTTATTTTATTTTTTTATTATTATTTTTATTGTAATTTTTATTTTGGTACTTTTCTTGTCTTTTTGTGCTTCGGTGACTGCGAAGATCCACAAGTCTTGACTCGCTTCTGTTTGATCCAGAAATAGAAAGAACAGCGAGGAGACTAAGGAAAGAAATGACACTTAAAAAAAAAAGCAATGACGACTGAAAATAGAGAGAATAACCCACGCTAGGTGGCAATACAAGATCACTTTAAGCCAGTCATTGATGATAATTATTATGGGATTGTCCATTAACCAATCAACGCCAATAACTATGAGCTGAAACATGTATTAATCAACATGGTACAAAAGAACCAGTTTGATGATTCAGATGTAGAGGATCACAACGTGCATTTACGGATGTTCTTGGAGATGGCGGATACCATAAAGATAAATAGAATCACTAAAAAGACTATCAGACTATGCTTATTCTCATTCTCTTTAAGGGACAAAGCGAGGGGTTGGCTGTAATCTATTCCGACGGGGAGCATCATAACATGGCAGGATATGGCCACATCATTTCTTGCGAGGTTCTTACCACCAGCTAAATCAGCCCAATAGAGAATAGAAATTAGCATATTTAGGCAGTTGGAGACCGAGAACCTATATGAGGCGTGGGAGCGTTTTTAAGATCTACTTAGGAGGTGCCCACAACATAACTTTAAGACTGAGTTCAGATTCAGTTATTCTACAATGGGTTGAATGGTCCTAATAGAACCATGGTTGATGCAGCTGCTGGAGGAATTCTGTTCAAGAAATCTACTGAAGATGCATATGCTTTATTAGAAGAAATGGCCATTAATAACTACCAATGGCCAAGTGAACGTACTATTGTGCCTAAGGTGGCGGGTATATATGAAGTGGATCATGTTGTTGCACTTACAACTCAAATGTCATCCCTCACGACTCATCTAGTAGCATTGACCAACCAACATGGTCAACCATCTATTGAAGCTGCTGCTGCTAATAGAATGATCTTACCTGACGGAGGATATGAGCAAGTCCAGTATGTGAGTAATCAGAACTTCAACAAATATAGACGAAATCCTATGCCTAACTATTATCATCCGAACTTGTCATATGCCAACACATAGAATGTCTTGCAACCTCCATTTGGCTTCAATAATCAAAGATCATAGCAGAAATCTTCCTTAGAATACCTCATGAGCACGTTTGTTGCCAAAATATCAGAGAGGTTTGAGAAGAATGAGTCGAGGCTGAACAACATTGAAACGCACATGGACAATATATGAGAAAAAATGAAGTCTTTAGAAGTACAGATTGGGAAGATTGATCCCTCCATCACTAATCACCAGAAAATGGCATTTCCAAGCAATATCGAAATCAGCCCCAAAGAGCAGTGTCAAGCCATTACCCTCAGTAGTGAGAAAGAGATTAAAGATATCTCTAAAAACCAAGGTAGTCAACTCAAAGAAGCGACAATTCAAGAGGATACAGAAATAAAAGAAGAGAACAATATAGCAAATCCTCCATATAAGCCACCACCCTCCATATAGGAAAATGACCACGTGTTAGGCTCGTCTCCATGTGTTCAGACCAACACACAGGGTGAACCCGCAGTTAAGCAACCAATGAGCATAGAGCAGCCAAGTAAAGAAGAACATTCACAGCCAGAACTGGAATTGATCCCAAATAATCATAAAAAAAAAAAAAAAAAATGGGTCAGTGCTCACTTGAAGATGATCACTGGAAGGTTAAAAAGGAGGTCTACCCAATTTTGCCAGATGTGCATTCCAAAATCAATAGACCCTGGAGGACCATCCATGGATAAACTACTTCATCCATCCAAAATTCTTTTTCATATCTTAATCACCGGTGGATGTCGAAGAAGAAAGCACGTGAGACTACCTGGTCCGCTATGTGGAAGCCACCATGACCATTTAGGTGGTTGCGTCTGGCTGAAGACGTTAAACTTCGCACTAGCGGGGAGGTAACCTTTGCATTTGATTTGTTTATTTTTAGTTTGTTTACTTTATTATTATTTTATTATGTTCTATTTTTTGTTTATTAGTTTGCATGTTATTTATGCAGGTAGCACACCCCACACAACCCGCGCAATCAAATTCTGACTAGCATGAGCCTGATCAACTCCATGCATGGTAGTGTTGTTCCTTACTTTTGTTTCTTTATGTTTATCTTATATTGAGGACAATGTAAGTTTTAAGTTTGGGGGTGTGTGCATGTAGTGATATTTTCTACTATTTATAAAAAAAAAAAATTAATCCTTGATAGTAAAGCATTAGTCTAATGATGAATTTTGTTTGCTTTCGATGAAATCTTAGAAATGATAAGTTCCCAATTGATTTTTATCTAATGCCTTGAGTAGGTGATCTAGGTTAGACTCGTAAGTACTTAACAATAAGTTTTTAGCAGTAAGAACCTAAGTAGTTGGAAAAATGACTAGTTGAAGAAATTATTTTCTGATGAATAACCGTTTGCTTAGATGTCTATCTCGAATCGCTAGTGTTATGATGTTTGGTATGGTTTAAAAATAAAAGAACGAAAGAAAACAAAAGAAATTTTGAAAGAAAAAAAAAATGAAAAAAAAGAGTTAAACCACCTATAACCGATAAGTATGAAACTACCCATGGGCGAGTGTTATGACCACCATGAGGAGAAATGCTACCTTAAAGGGTAAGTGTGTTGAAAAAAATGAAAAAAGATGAAAAATCGTACCATACTCAATAAAGAAAAGCAAATACAAAGTACTTTTGAGATATCTAAGTTGGTTTGACCCATCGGATCTCAATTTTTGAGACGAAATCATCGAGTTGGCTTACTTATGAGTCGAGCTGTGAATGAACCTTTATAAACACACACACACTGTGAGTCTGGCTTAGATGATTGATTCAAGAACTTGGATTTGAGTTGCATTGCGTACTTTGAAGGTTCTCTGATTTCATTGATAGGCATTCTTTGAGGACAATATTATGTGTAACTATCGGGACTATTTTCTTTGTTTTTATTTTATTTTTATATTTATTGCATGATGGCATGTTTGTGATGCTTGTGGGTGTCGTCGTTGTAAGCCCTCACAAGACTATAACTCGTTCACTAGGGCCGTTTAGGGGTTTCAAGGCTTGTTGCATAGCTAAATGTAATCGTGATCCATACGAAAGTGGCCTAGTTAATTTTGTTTGTTTATATTTATTTAGTTTTTATTTAGTCTTTTGCTCGGGATTAGCAAAATCTTAAGTTTGGAGGTGTTTGATAAGTGCAGTTTATACTCACTTATTCCTGCATTTTTAACCTACTATTTTGTTAGTTTTCGTACAATTTAGTGTATTTTATATTTTCTTTTATGTTTTATTTTTAAGAAGCATTGGAACATGGATCTTGGGGAATTTGACTTATTTTGGGACCTTACGGACGCATCAAAAGCACGCGGGAAGGCTAAAAATGAAGAAATGACCAATCTTGAAATTTGGCCTAGCGTCGCGATGCCCAGACAGCACCAAACATACTTTTCCCGAGATTTCTGCATCGCGAAGCCATTTTCCGACGCCGCGATGTTGCGTCAGTCATCGAGAATTATAAAAAATCAGGGTTTTACATGCACAATGACTCCATGACTTCCCTATAAATACATAGGCTCGTCCAAAAACCCTAAAAATGAGGCTAATACACAATTCAAGAGTTCTAAAAGCATATTTTAGAGAGATTCAAGGAGGAAGATTGAAGAGCGACAAGAGTAGATGAAATCGGTGACGTCTGAAGACAAAGGGAATCAATTCGAGTTTTATCATCTAGTTTCTTTCTTAAAACTATAATTATTTCCATTATGTTCATGACATTATTTACATTGTTTTTATCTTTAGTCATGAACTAACTCCATAATTCTAGAGGATGATGTAGTCAATGTTTGAACCTATGTATTATTTGCCAATTTGATTATTATAAAGTTTGATTCAGTTTATTTATATTCACTTGTGTTTAATGCTTCTTGTTTGTTAGCCACAAATTGAGATGATGCATGTTTAGAAACTATCGCTCGGGAGAGAGGGATTTTGAATAAGATCTAGAGAATATAACCTAGGAGTTTTATAGAGTTCGAGATAATCTATAGTTCCTTTGAAGTCGTAAATACAGAATCACAGAACATAATGAATTGTTAATTACTAGATTTTTATAGGGATATCGAAGTCGGTAATTAATAATCTTTTCACTATTTCTCAGGAGAGAGAGTGAAATACTTTAGGATTATTGACTTATAAACAATACAAGTGAATAAGGATTGATTGGCATAACAAATACATATGTGATATCTAGGTGAAATCGGACTCTAGAATCTCTCTCTTATTGGTTTCTCTTAATTAAACATTTTTAATATCTTGCTTACTTAGTTTTATTCTTAATTTAATTATTTTCTAAATAAAGTTAGGTTTACTAATTATAGCACTTAGTGTATGTTGAACGCAATCCATGTGGGTTCGACACTCTTCACTCATCTTTACTAAAACTTGATACCGTACACTTGCGGTACGATAGAAAATATCACAATAATTTACTAACAAGCACCCTTAATTCTAACAGCAGTAATTTATCAATGTAAAATATTAAATCAATGCAGAAAATAAATTCAATCACACAAATCAACACGGTAATTTATTGACGAAGTAGAAAACTCGTGCGAGTAAAAAAACCATTCTGAGTATCTCTGCTACCAGCCCAAATCCACTATAAAGAGCAAAACTTACAATGATGGTAAAAGTCCTATAGTGGAAACTTCACCGACTCTAGTACCTTTAGACTGTAAGAACTCGAAGAACTCCTCGAGCCCGTATCTCACGATTTTCTTCAGAACCTCTGAAGTCTCTGAGTGAATCAACTTTGCAACTCTGAACGCCAGAACTCTGACTGCCAATCTTCCTCCTTGAGAACTCTGAAGGTTTAGGAAATTGGGTTTTGATTTGTGTTGATGGTTTAACAAAGATCAATCTCACCACAAAAGCGAAGACAAAGAAAACAATGAAGTCTTCAAGGTGATAAAAGAATAGGTTGAAAAAATATGAAAGTTTTCAGCATTGAGAGAATATTTTTTCAACACTTGGGGAATGTGGTGTTAGGGTTTGTGCTCAGAGTGCCAATCTGAATCGTGTTTATGTCCGATTCATAAATACAAGTAATTTCATTTTCCATAATATTACTTATTTAATGGTAGCACCTCTTGTCTTTTATACACATATTCGATCTAATTGCGATTAGATATCTAATTATGATTAGATTGAAACTAAATCTGATTTAGTGATACGTGTATATTAGACAAAGACCATAGGATTTACAATGTAAAGCGCAGTTACAACGTAGTTTGTAATTAACATTGGGAAGCGTCACTATAAGTTGTATGTCCTAAAATAAAAATTCATGGTCAAGATTTACTAACACGGGTCGTTTAGTAAAATCCAGTGAGACCATTACATGTCGTATATCGTGACTTGATCTGATGGTTTATCCCAATGAACCATGAGTCTCGGGAGACTCGTATAGACATGTAGGTGTTTATTTGATAAACATTGAACGACTCATTAAATATTTCATAATAGATGGTACACCAACATTAATAGGAATATTCTCGAGTTGATCGAGCATAGTGGTCCTTCGACTTGAGATACCACAGTGGGATATATGAGTTATCCTCCACACTTTGATGGCAGTCATGTCACCGATCTATTCATGATCAGACCTCCGCATGTTCGTTGGGTGTGAACTAATGCTCATGATATCATGTGCATATTAAGAGAGGATTTGTCAGTCCTGTGTACATAGCATAGGCATCCTACACGTGTTTACGATCAAATAAATTCATAGCCGTGTTATAACTTCGGAAATCAGTTCCGAGTGTTATTTAGAGATCGTAAATTGAAAGTCGACTATATTACACCGAACGCATTTGACGTTTTCATCTATATGTCAGGTATAATATGGATAGCCTGTGACGGAGGGATTATACGTATGCAATGACCTCGACTTGAATGGTTTAGCGAGATTATCCATGGTCGTCATAATTCATGAGTGGGTGAATTATGGACACGAAATTTGATTTCGTGACGGATAAACCTAAACTTAGAGAGTTCCACAATATGAAGTGTACTCGTTGAGCACTTGGGCAACAAGTTATAAATAATACAGATTATTCATAATACTTCACCGGATTAAATGAGTTAATTCGGATTGTTTAATCGGTTAAACGATAACACATGCATACTGGCATTTTTTGGTCAACCGTAATTAATATGTATTTGTATTTGATACAAAATTTGATTTGATACATATTAATTATCCGTCAAATGAGATTTTGACACATGCTATTAATATATGTATTTGTTATTTATTGTAAATAAAAATACATATATAATAATAATTATATTAATTGATTATTTAAATATTTAATGTTAAATGTTTGAATAATTAATTGATAAACTTTTTCATAATTATTATGATAAATGTTTAATTATTATTGATGACACATGGCATGATTTATTAAGCTTAAGTGTTCAAATTTGATTTGTCCAACTTAGAGCTTATCTTCTATTGATTTTGATTTAATGAAATAAAAAATACAAAAATGACCTAAATGCCCTTGCTAAAGTCGGTCACTTGTATTTAAAAGGGGAAAATATTTTCTTCTTCACTTGATCAACCACCATGGCCGAAAACATTAGAAAGAAAATCCCTAGGATTTGCTTGTTCAAATCATGAAGAAAATGAAGGAAAATTCAAGAAAAAAAGCTTAGGAAATTGGAGATTAAAAGGTAATCCTTAATCTTCTTGAGCTTGGAAATTGTTTCTTATTTTCTTGAATTGTTATAATGGTTCTAGGGTTCCTTTTTTTTCTTAAAATTGGGGCTTTTGGTTTTGGTGGATGGAATTGGAAGTGTTGGTGCATGTGTGAAGTGATTTGGATGATATTAGTGTAATTATTATTCGAATTGATCATTTGATGATGAGTTTCTATTCTAGAGTGTTATGACCACTCTTGTAATGCCTAGAATTTTCTTGGGTGGTTCATATGTGGTGACTTTGATTGGTGTTTTGATTAACTTGATTAATCTTGAAAAATTGGATTTAAAGTATGAAAATTGGCATTTTTAGTTTCTGTTTCAGATCTGGAATATCTAATATTTTGGTGATGAAAATTATGTCATTTGAATGTATTGGATGTGTTTTGGGTGTTGGAACAATTTCCGGAAATTATTTCGGAGTTGAAATAAGCGAAAACGGCGAAAAACGGCGTTATCTGGTGACTTTTGATACAACCGGGTGACGGCTATCCAAACAGTGAATTTTTCACTGTTCAGGCAGCCCATGAACTGCCCTAACACTATTGGGAATGACTTGGGCAGCCCCCATAAGTGTTGGGTGGTCGTTTCGGTCAAAAATGTGTTTTGCGTCATTTTACGGAAAAAATATTTTCGTAAAAGTTTCGCGACGTTTCTTAGTTGTTTATGTCGTTATTTGATCTCGAATAACATATTTAGGTGAAATATAAATAAATTATTCATATTACAAATTGAATAATTTGTTCGGTAATTTGAAAAAAAATTGAAATTACGATTTCACCCGAACCGCGCTTCCGTTGCGCACCATGCCCAAAACCCCAACAAAAATGATATCAGAACAGGTCTGATGCTTCATCAATTACATTGGTCATGCTTGATATATGATATGTAATTCAATTTTAATATATTCACATGCATGTAATCTATATGTTTCTTGACTTTTCGGTTCTACGCTAACGGAAACATAACGGAAATTTAATGGTTAAATTGAGTTGTTTAGAAAATGATTTAGATTAAAATTATGCATTTGATGTGGAGCAATGCTTCCTTGAGGAGTATCCCCACTTAAAATAAGGTTGTAAAGTAACGTGTATTGGATGCATGTTTATTGGTCCGTCTTGTCAATACGGTTTATAGGTAACTTTCTATGGCTGCATCTGAGATCGTGCCAAAGCAGTAAGGGTGTAGTTGATAGAATTTTATCCATGCCGGTTGTATATTGATACTAGACAAATTCAAGTGAAAGTGGAAATCCTGAACGTGCCAAAGCTGTCAGGGCTACATCGGTAACTTGAGTTTGTCATTGGCGAGTGAAACCTTGATAGGCCTCCTTGTGAACGTGTCAAAGCTGTCATAACGAGAAATGATCAGGACCAAAATCAGCAGTCACTGGTGAGTGATTGACAATGAGTTGTCTACCTAATGAATATATGTAGGCGAGACCGTGCCAAAGCTGTGAGTCGAAATATATTCATGGGATCCTACTCTCACTATGGAATTCGATTTAATTATTGAATTCTCGTTCTCCATTGGGGATCACGGTATTATGTAAAGTAGTGGGAGACACTGCTGGGTTAAAAATCCATAACTAAAGCAGTGTGTAATTTATGAAATTTTTTGTTTTTTTTTTCCTTTATTTATATTGTTCATAGATTTATACTTCTAATCCACTGCATAGCATATTACTCGAATATGTTTTCTGACTTTACTTATGGTTGCGTATTTCTAGAAAATATTCTAGAATGACAGTAGACTTAGATATTGTTAGATTAGTTCAAACCATCGGGAACTGTTGTTCCGATTTACTTGAAAAATCAAGATGGTTAGTGACTTAGTTACTAAGTCACGATTAGTAATATAAATAGATATATGTTTTGGATATAGTTATCTAGAAAGTATAGTTTCTTGTGCAGTAAGAATTGACACGAATCAGTTCATGTCTCGAGATTCTTGACTGGCATTAAGAAAATCCCATAAGTATTTGTTTATCTTATAATGACGTTTCTTGGCTTTAGTGACTTTTAGAAGTCATGTGTCTGACACAGTTTGCTAATCAATTATTTACAATTGTTGTGAATAATTGAAGGCAAATTATAAAGCTGAAGAAATGAGATGTGTATAGTTGTGTATAGAGAATATTGATTCTCACAATACGACAACTATAGGTATTGGATACTAGATTTTCTGTCTAGTTGTTTAAAATTGATAAGTGTGGTTTATACCCACTTATTCCGACATCTTTATCCTATTATTTTATTATGTTTCGAGTAATTTAATGTCATTTATAGTTTATTTTATGTCTTAATTGTAGGAAGCATTAAAACATCAAGAATGGAGCGAATACGCGTGTTTTGGGAACTTTCGGATGCAAGGAACACGTGGGGCCAAGAGAATGAGTTACAAAAGTTGACCAAATGAATTGTCAATTAAAGAAAGAAGGAAGAAGTGGCGTGAGAGAAGGCATGTGTGGGCCCTAGCTTGGTGTTTGATTTTACAAAATAAGTAAAGAAGAAAGAGGGAAGCTCACGTGAAAGAAAGAGAAGCCACCAATGTTGACCAAATCAAAAGCTTTGACGTGGGCCCCTAATCTTCCAATATTGTCTAAAGTGACTTGGAGAAGCAAATAAAAGAGCAGGCACCACAACGCCAATAATTAGGCGCCGCGGCGCCTGCCAAACGCAAAACACATACATTTTCTCGAGAGAATGGCGCCATGACGCCAATTGACTAGCGCCGCGGCGCTGCGGTAGTGACTAGACGTACACGCGCGTGTTCCAGACTTTAATTTTTAGGGTTTTTAAGATACCCAATGACACCAGGGCTCCATTATAAATAGATTAGTTCGCCCAAACTAAAGAATGAGGCTAATACACAGCACAAAACACAAAAACACATATTTTTAGAGATCCAAGGAGGAGGATTAAAGAGCAACAAGAGGAGACAAATGCGGTGACGTCCGAAGATGAAGAGATTCAATTCGAGTTTTATCATCTTATTTCTTTCTTAGAACTCTAATGATTTCCATTAGATTCATGCCTTGTTTATTATTGTTTTTATCTTTAGTCATGAACTAAACTCCTTAATTCTGGAGAATGATGTAACTGATGCTTGAACCATGTATTGTTTGCTAATTTTGTTATAAAGTTTTATTCAGTTTATTTGTATTCTCTTGAGTTTAATGTCTGGTGTTTGCTGGCCATAAATATGATGATATATGTTTAGAATCTATCACTCGAGAGATGGATTTTGAATCGATCTAGAGACTATAACCTAGGATTTTATAGAGTTCGAGAGAATCTGTAGTTACTTTGAAGTCGTTAATATAGAATCACAAAGCATAATGAGTTGTTAACTACTGGATTTTTATAGAGATATCAAAGTCTGTAGTTGATGATATTTTCACTCGGCACTCGAGAGAGGGAGTGGATATTTTCAGAGTCTTAACTTATAAACAATATAACTGAACAATGATTAATTGGCATGACAAATATATGGGTGACAGCTATGTGAAATCAGGATCCAGAATCTCTATCGTATTAGTTCCTCCTATCAAATTATTTTATATTTATTTATTTATTAAAATCTTTATTAAGTATCGTCTAAATAAAGTTAGGATTATCAAGTGTAGTACTTAGTGCGAGTTAACGCAATCCATATGGGTTTGACACTCTTCACTCATATTTATACTAAAACTTGACACCGTACACTTATGGTACGATATTAAATATCAAAAACAAGTTATTTGTTGTTATTTTATTTTTAATTTTGATTGTTATTGTTTATTTATTCGTTTTACATGCTATTTATGCAGGTAGCACGAAACACACAAAGCCCGCGCAACCAAATTCTAACCAGCATGAGTCTGATCAACTTCATGCACAGTGTTTTTTCCTCACTCTTGTTCTTTATATCTATCTTTCATTGAGGACAATACAAGTTTTAAGTTTGGGGGTGTGTGCATGTTTTTTACTTGTTATTTATTAAGTTATTGTTAAAAAAAATTGTTTGTTTTTAGTCTTAGATAGTAAAGCATATATCCTATGATGAATTTTGTTTGTTTATGGGTGAAATTTTAGAAAGGATAAGTGTCCAATTACTTTTATCTGATGTCTTGAGTAGTTGATCTATGTTAGACTCGTAAGCACTCAATATAGGTTTTTAGCAGTGAAAACTTAAGTAGTTGACAATGTGACTAGTTGAATAAATTGCATGTCGATGAATGACCATTTGCTTAGATGTCTATCTTGATTTACTAGTGTTATGATGTATGGTATGGATAGAAATAAAAGAAAAAAAGTCTCTAAAGAAAGAAAATAAGCTACCTATAACCGATAAGCGTAAAAAACTACCCATGGGAGAGTATTAGGACCACCATGAGGAGAAATGCTACCTTAAAGGGTAGGTGTGTTGAAAAAAAAATGTGCAAAAAGAGAAGTAAAAAAGAGACAAGAAATGACAAAAAGAAAAATCTAGAGACTATAACCTAGGATTTTATAGAGTTCGAGAGAATCTGTAGTTACTTCGAAGTCGTTAATATAGAATCACAAAGCATAATGAGTTGTTAACTACTGGATTTTTATAGAGATATCGAAGTCTATAGTTGATGATATTTTCACTCGGCACTCGAGAGAGGGAGTGGATATTTTCGGAGTCTTGACTTATAAACAATATAACTGAACAAGGATTAATTGGCATGACAAATATATGGGTGACAGCTAGGTGAAATCAGGATCCAAAATCTCTATCGTATTAGTTCCTCCTATCAAATTTTTTTATTTATTTATTTATTAAAATCTTTATTAAGTATCGTCTAAATAAAGTTAGGATTATCAAGTGTAGTACTTAGTGCGAGTTAACGCAATCCATATGGGTTTGACACTCTTCACTCATATTTATACTAAAACTTGACACCGTACACTTATGGTACGATATTAAATATCAAAAACAAGTTATTTGTTGTTATTTTATTTTTAATTTTGATTGTTATTGTTTATTTATTCGTTTTACATGCTATTTATGCAGGTAGCACGAAACACACAAAGCCCGCGCAACCAAATTCTAACCAGCATGAGTCTGATCAACTTCATGCACAGTAGTGTTTTTCCTCACTCTTGTTCTTTATATCTATCTTTCATTGAGGACAATACAAGTTTTAAGTTTGGGGGTGTGTGCATGTTTTTTACTTGTTATTTATTAAGTTATTGTTAAAAAAAATTGTTTGTTTTTAGTCTTAGATAGTAAAGCATATATCCTATGATGAATTTTGTTTGTTTATGGGTGAAATTTTAGAAAGGATAAGTGTCCAATTTACTTTTATCTGATGTCTTGAGTAGTTGATCTATGTTAGACTCGTAAGCACTCATATAGGTTTTTAGCAGTGAAAACTTAAGTAGTTGACAATGTGACTAGTTGAATAAATTGCATGTCGATGAATGACCATTTGCTTAGATGTCTATCTTGATTTACTAGTGTTATGATGTATGGTATGGATAGAAATAAAAGAAAAAAAGTCTCTAAAGAAAGAAAATAAGCTACCTATAACCGATAAGCGTAAAACTACCCATGGGAGAGTATTAGGACCACATGAGGAGAAATGCTACCTTAAAGGGTAGGTGTGTTGAAAAAAAAATGTGCAAAAAGAGAAGTAAAAAAGAGACAAGAAATGACAAAAAGAAAAATCTAGAGACTATAACCTAGGATTTTATAGAGTTCGAGAGAATCTGTAGTTACTTCGAAGTCGTTAATATAGAATCACAAAGCATAATGAGTTGTTAACTACTGGATTTTTATAGAGATATCGAAGTCTATAGTTGATGATATTTTCACTCGGCACTCGAGAGAGGGAGTGGATATTTTCGGAGTCTTGACTTATAAACAATATAACTGAACAAGGATTAATTGGCATGACAAATATATGGGTGACAGCTAGGTGAAATCAGGATCCAAAATCTCTATCGTATTAGTTCCTCCTATCAAATTATTTTTTATTTATTTATTTATTAAAATCTTTATTAATTATCGTCTAAATAAAGTTAGGATTATCAATTGTAGTACTTAGTGCGAGTTAACGCAATCCATGTAGGTTCGACACTCTTCACTCATATTTATACTAAAACTTGACACCGTACACTTGCGGTACGACATAAAATATCACACCAAAAATAATATTTAATAACTGTTTTGATATTTGATATCAGAACTTTTGACTATGGGATAGTTACTTGTTCTATATAACAGTTGTTACATATTTTAATATGACTAGTAGTGTCATTAATGAAAAGATAAACATTAAGAAAATATTCGGTTAACTAAATAACTTAGAACAGTGCTAAAAGAGTTTTTATCACATAAGCATTAGATGTTTGTTCCTTTTGGTAAAGGATGGTCTGATACGAGATCACACCATATATCATTATCCATTTAATGAATATTATATTCAGGATGTGATTAAATCTCATTTAACCAATGATCGTCATTGGACCATAATATTTATTAAACTAATGCATTGGATGTATGTAGTTTAATGAATTAGAAATTGCCTTGGATAGTTTTCTTTATTTAGTAATTTAGTTCATGAATTGTCATGACTTATTTGCGTGTTTCTAAAAGAATATATATTGAACGTCTTGAATGGTTCGAGAACTTTCAATATGTTTCTGATGAAACACTGATAGAATATTTTAAATGGTTCAAAGATATTCTATTTGAAGTGTTGAAAACTATATCTTTGAAATTCATCGTGAATCTTTGAATTGTTCAAAGATATTTGATATGATCAAACATATGAATTTAAGGCAATTAGTTCTAAAGTTATTTAATGAATGTGATTCTTACTCAATATTAAACTTCCACGATTCCATTTTCACGGAATTGGTCAGTGGGAGTAATTGAATCTTATATGATTTGATTCGTTGATATTAAGTCTTACCGAATTAGTTTCAATACTCTTGGGGTTATGCTCCATTAACACTAATTCATCTCTTTAATTAAGATTCCATTCTTTCCTACAGTTACATATATGATATGTATAGTAGAAAATTCAAATCTTAAAAAGTTTGAGATTTGAAACTTTCTTTTGTATAATTGTTATATAATTGAAAGTACTTGTGCCTTCGAGGTACTAAAAGTTTATCATTTATTCTATTTAATAGAGTATTGTATTCTATTTAATAGAATATTTTTTCTATGATCCCGAGTAATAAAATTATTTTATTACTTGGTGTGTAACATCAGATGTTAATGATTGTAAAAAAGACTTGACTTATTGAAGTCAAATATTAATGATGAACTGTAATGGAACTACGTAATTAATAAGATGAAAAGACCCTTAGTCAACTTCCATATAAGTCCAATAGGATGTCAGAATCATTTGTGAAGTATTTGATACTTATTGGTTCTGCTGTTTTCTTATCGAAGAAAATTATCCTATAACTTATACTGGGAGCGTATTTGATATCGATTTCGGAAATTACCATTGAACCATAAATCTAAGATTGTTCATAGCTTACTACGATCAAGTTTTAAACTTTATTAGGTTTTCGTTATGAATTGTTCATAAAATGTGCAAATTGTTTGCGCAGCAAAAGCAAAGTGAGCTCGTTAAAGGTTTGACCTTTATAGAATGACAGTGAGAAAAGTTATACTCAGTATTCTATTGTAGATTTTGAGAAAACTTGTCTCTAGTCGCACTAATTGAACAATTAAAGATTTGTTGGTTAATGTTGATATTAAACAATGTATTTTGGCTAAAGAATGAAAAGTGGTGTTCCTGAATGTTTTCTTCGAATGAGAGATCCGTTATGGTTTCTTTGTTTGAAGAGTTCATTCTAGAATGGCCCTAGAATTTATATTCTGCTAATATCACAGTTTGATATACTAGCTTATAGAGCCTATTGTAGACTCGGGTAAGCTTTCCGAAAATTCGTGTTCCCTAATTTTGATATAGTCAGATTGTCTGATTTTATCAAAACATTGAGAATGTATATATGATAGTAGGGTCAGTGGGAGCGTACAAATTTCTTTCTAAGATTATATATCCTAACGACATTATCATTATTAAAGTAATAATAAGATGTTTGTATAGTAAAATGTTTACTTAAGTCTTCTTTTCTCCGTGAAAGCAGTGGTAGTAGTCTCTGTGAAATTTGATATAAAGTTTCATATATGATATAAAACTAAGAGACTTGTGAAATACTCTCATTAGTCGTCCATTATATATGATATAATAAAAGACATAGTAAGACTATTTGTATGACAGTTAGTATAACTATTTGACAGTTAACGTGTCTTTTATATATATAGTGTTCATCTTTCATAAATGATGATTCCTTTGTCGAAAGATAGATTGATTAGAATGT